>JAGKTI010007609.1:24013-36264 GCA_018397915.1 Birgus latro
CTTTTGTGGTGATACCCTACCTCCTGCAGGGCTTGATGCTGCTCTTTACCTTCTTCATCATGTGTGATGATGGCTCTGCCTCCTGGGAAGAGGAAGAAAGTGGTTCTGACTCTGGAGAAGAAGAGGGAAGGGTATTGGAGAAGGTGGACGCCGGGTGGCCTACATCACGGATTCGTCGTGAATTCAATCTCCATCGCTACATCTTGTTTGATATCAAGAAGTCCCTAGACAAACTACAGCAGTACACGGCTGATTTCGCTTCGAAGACCAAACAAAACTTGGAGAGGAAGGTGATGTTTAATCCTAAGTATGCAGACATCAAACGATCCACGCTGATTTGGTATCGACAACAACGTGCTGCTGGTGTGTTGGTACGTGGAACGGAGCTGAAAGCTGCTGCTGAGAAGTTCACAAGGCTCCAGGATTCGTCACTAGACCACACGGGAATTTACTATTATGTACAGTGCAGTGAAGTGATGTGATCCCAGTTATGCAAAATAAATGTTGTGGAAAGTGTTGGTGAGAAGTGCTGGTGATTGCATATTGCGAAGGTGTGTGTGGTGCAATTTCTTCTTGTCAAAGTCTGAGATGATAGAGCGAGTTATACATCAGGACGGCGGCTTCTTTTTCGTAAGTACCCTAACTTCATAAAAATTCCTTTTTTTGTTCTTTCCATATCATTAATCTCATGCATTAACTGTGTGCAAGATGATTTTCATAATGATTTTCATATCTAGTCTGTTTTCAGCATGCTGTAAATGTGTTAAAAATGTTAATCATAATTTCCTGCTTTCAATTTAATTTTTTAATGCATGGTTTTAAGTGCACCAGCTGTGAAAAAGGTGAATGCCAGTAAATTTCATGTCCAGTCATAACCTAACCTAACCTAACATTGTGTTAATCATAATTTCCTGCTTTTGATTTAATTTTTTTCATGTATGGTTTTAAGTGCACCAGTTATGAAAAAGGTGAATGCCAGTGAATTTCATGTCCTGTCATAACCTAACCTAACCTAACCTAACATTGTGTTAATCATAATTTCCTGCTTTTAATTTAATTCTTTCATGGATGGTTTTAAGTGCACCAGCTATGAAAAAGGTGAATGCCTTTGATTAGTGTGCAAGATGATTACCATAAATATTTTCATGTCTAACCTGTTTTCAGCATGCTGTAAATGTGTTAAAAAATTTCCCTAAATGTTAATCATAATTTCCTGCTTTTAATTTAATTTTTTCATGCATGGTTTTAGGTGCACCAGCTATGAAAAAAGTGAATGCCAGTGAATTTCATGTCCGGTCATAACCTAACCTAACCTAACCTAACCTAACCTAACCTAACATTGTGTTAATCATAATTTCCTGCTTTTAATTTAATTCTTTCATGCATGGTTTTAAGTGCACCAGCTATGAAAAAGGTGAATGTCTTTGATTATTGTGCAAGGTGATTACCATAAAGATTTTCATGTCTAATCTGTTTTCAGCATGCTGTAAATGTGTTAAAAAATTTCTCTAAATGTTAATCATAATTTCCTACTGTCAATTTAATTTTTTCATGCATGGTTTTTAAGTGCACCAGCTATGAAAAAGGTGAATGCCAGTGAATTTCATGTCTGGTCATAACCTAACCTAACCTAACCATTTTTCTGGTAACAATTTGCATCATTTACTGTATTTGATGCTTTGTATCCAATAATTTAGTGCATAAAATGTGAGAAAAGATGATTTCCATGTCTGATACTTACTTATACTATGCTGGGAAGTTCTGACCACCTATGCCTCACTCACCTGTAAATCATCATTTTTTGGTTAAAATTCAATTAATTCATGCTTTGTGTGCATTAGTTATGTGAAAAGGGACCTAAATAAGTGTTATACATGTCCGGTAGGGAGGTAGGAAGGTAGTTTTCTGATTTAGGTTAGGTTAGGTTAGGGTCATGAATGACCAGTGCTGGAGCTTCATGGCCCAATATTCGGACAAGACCAATATTCGAACATGCCTTTGGCTCTATTGTGTCGAATAATGGGGAGATTACTGTATATATATACACACTCAACCCTCCATTTCCGTGACTAAAAGTGGGGTGGAGACCAGTCTGGGAATTGCAAAAGTACTCACCTGGTAGGGCTCCACATACCATTCCTGGACTATTACCATACTTTGTTCGAATTCTCCAATATTGTCCGGCAATTATTCCGATATTCTAGAGCATTTTGGAATATAGGCTACCTATACCGACGAACCTTATATACACAGTACATAAAATGATAACACTGACACAATAAGAATAATAACGGACACAAGAGTTAGGGTGAGCTGTTAGGCTACCGGCTTAAAACAATTCGGCTAACTTTAAGAAATTTTCGCTCTGAATCCTGATTTTCTATTAATAATTAAATTTAGCACAAATTTTTGACAGAATTTCAAATAATTAGGTGTGCAAACCTATATGGTGATAAAGATTAAAACTGATGATTCCGTCCAAGATCGATTGTGTGTTTACCTCAGTCAGCTGTTAGAATGGTTGGTTCACCTTCGTCAGCACACCTTGGCAGACTTCTATTTTGCAAAAATATTTCTTTTGAGTACAAAAAGATGTATCTGCATTGTAAAACGATATTTATTACAAAACAAAAGTGGCAGCCACAGCGAGAAGACGTGTCTCAAACCGCCTCTCAACAAACCCTAAGTAGTTTTCAGGAATTGTCCTGTCTCCAGTCTTGTTAATAATTTTAAGTATTGCAAGTTATTATAGTCTACCAAAAATGTAAAGAACTATTGTCATTAAGTATACATGAATGTTTTTATAGGAATTTTGGGAACAGCTGTTCAAACTCCGCATCTATTCATTTTATTTCACTATCCGTTATTATTTATCACCAAAGTGAAAAATCCGCGAGTAGAGTAACTGATATTGAAACGTGTTTTAATTTTTTCGCCACACTAGCTCATACACACCTAATTATCCGAAATCCGCTAAAAAAAATTGCACTTAATAAAACTCAATTTAAAAATTAGGTTTCAGTGCTAAAATAAGCAAATGTTTCCCCTTCAGATCGTCGGTGTTTATAACTCAGTCGGCCGATCAGTGGCTGGCTAATGTTAACAGATATTTCCCCTGCTAGATCGTCAGCACACCTTGGCAGACTTCTATTTTGCAAAAATATTTGAGTACCCAGAAAATGGAACTACACTGTAAATCAATATTTATTACAAAACAAAAGTCCGTTAGGGTGAGCTGTTAGGCTAGCGGCTTAAAACAATTCGGCTAACTTTAAGAAATTTTCGCTCTGAATCCTGATTTTCTATTATTAATTAAATTTAGCACAAATTTTTGACAGAATTTCAAATAATTAGGTGTGCAAACCTATATGGTGATAAAGATTAAAATTGACGATTCCGTCCAAGATCGATTGTGTGTTTACCTCAGTCAGCTGTTAGAATGGTTGGTTCACCTTCGTCAGCACACCTTGGCAGACTTCTATTTTGCAAAAATATTTCTTTTGAGTACAAAAAGATGTATCTGCATTGTAAAATGATATTTATTACAAAACAAAAGTGGCAGCCACAGCGAGAAGACATGTCTCAAACCGCCTCTCAACAAACCCTAAGTAGTTTTCAGGAATTGTCCTGTCTCCAGTCTTGTTAATAATTTTAAGTATTGCAAGTTATTATAGTCTACCAAAAATGTAGTGAACTATTTTCATTAAGTATACATGAATGTTTTTATAGGAATTTTGGGAACAGCTGTTCAGTTTAGTACTGCAACCGACCTTAAAGATGGCCGACCATGTAAACACTGGGGAACCGGAATTCCCAGGATTTGACAGTGAAACAAATTTAATGGACCTGGTTAAAACATTGATTATGAGAATTAGTGGTCTAGAAAAGAAAGTGGAAGATCTAGTATCAAGAGACATGCCTGAAAAAACCGAAAATACAGAGTTTGATACAGGCCAATGAGACAGCGAACCAGGAGATCGAGAATTTAAAACGAGAAAATATTGAATTGCGGAGAAAACTAGAAGAAAGCAGTAACCAAACAGAGAAGGTAAGTAGTGTGTTAGAAGAGCAAAAGGCAAAATGGGCACACGTGGAAGAAGAACAGAAAGTAGTCAGTTTAAGGGAAATTATTCAGGAAGAAAGGGAAATGAACAAGAAAAAAGTGGAAGAAAGTGTAGTGAAAATATTGAAGAAAAAAGAGAAAATAGTGAGAGAAACAGTAGAAAGAAACAGATGTGTGATAATATTTGGAAACAGGGAGGAAGAAGAAAAAGTTAGGTCTGTGAGACTAGAGAGAGACTCAAATCAGGTGAGGCAAATATTGGACAAGATTGATCCCGAAGGAAACAAGTGGGAAAAAGAAATTGAGGAAGTAAGGAGGATAGGGCCATATAAGAAAGGGGAAGCAAGACCAATGAGAGTTAAGATGTCTTCAGAAAGTGTTGTAAATGACATACTTAAGGTGACCTGGAAACTAAGTAAAGAGGCAGGAATGGAAAATATTATAGTAAGAAAAGACTTGAATGAAGAAGAAAGATAAGTCTTAAAATCTTTGAAGGACCAAGTAAAGGAAAAAAATGACAGGAGGACAGAGGAAGAACGTAAAACTTTTTTTTGGAGAGTGATGGATATGAAGGCAAGGAAGTGGTATGTGAAGAACTAGACGTGAAGGAAACAAAGGGGATGGATATGAATATGAAAAAGAGAAGAACGAGTAAAGATAACAACAGTGCAGCAAATCTGAGCATCATGTATAGTAACGTAGATGGATTCATATCTAAGAAAGGGGAAATTGGAGACTACTTAAATGAAAATAAACCTGAAATTGTTTGCCAAGTAGAGACTAAATTGCCCCGAGATGTTGATATGAAATTATTTGGCTGGAATAATTATAAGATTTGGAGGAAGGACAGAGAAGGCAAATTTGGGGGAGGAATAGTGATATTAACCCATAATGACCTAAGAGTAAAGACTATAGAAATTGAAAATACTAAGGCTGAACTTTTGGGAGTTGAAATAGAGGACAATTATGGAGAAAAAACGGATGTAATAGTTTTTTATATGCCCCCCAAAACTAGGGCATGGACAAAGGAAGATTATGAACAGTTAATAAGTGAATCCATTATTAGGCTAGAAATGTTAATTGAACGAAGAAATTGAATAATATTAATGGGAGATTTTAACTGTAGAGAAGTTGATTGGGAAAGTATGGATGCTGGGAACAATGAAGAATCATGGGGAAATAAATTAATGGAATTGATGATGGAAAACATGTTAACCCAGTTGATCAAAGAAAACACAAGAATTAGGGGTGTTGATGAACCATCCAGGCTTCACCTACTATTCACAAAGGACCCAAATGATTTGAGGAACATAACCTACCATTGCCCCTTTGGTAAAAGTGATCATCTGGTAATTGAGATGGACGTGGTAGGAGTGAGGGAAGGAGAAAGAGATGAAAAACACAGAGAAAATAGATACAATTATGGGAAGGCAGACTTTGCTTCCCTGAGAAACTTTTTCCAAAATGTAGATTGGAGTAAAATGAATATGATCACAAATGTTGATGAGAAATATGAGTTTTTGATAGAAGTATATAAAACAGGAGTTACTAAGTATGTCCCAAAATTTTCTGCAGCTATGGAAAGGAAGAAAGAATGGTTTAACAACAGATGTAGGATGGCACAAGAGGCAAGAAAAAAAGCATGGAATAAAGTGAGAAGAAGGTATAGTGAAAGGGCCTGGGAGGAGTACAAGCAGGTTAGAAATGAATATGTAAGGATACGGAGAGAAGAGGAAAGGAAATACGAAAAAGATATTGTATCTAACTGTAATAAAGAGCCAAAACTATTTTATAGGTTTGTAAATGGCAAAATGAAAGTTAAGGACAGTATAATATGACTGAGGGATGGAGATGAAACATACGAAAGAGAGGAAGACTTGTGTGAAATAATGAACAACAAGCTACAGTCAGTTTATGTATTGGAAGACGAATTTAGGGAGCCTGAAATGGAACCCAGGCTGACGAGAATGACCGAAATTACAGTTGACATGGATGAGGTGCTACAGCTGATGAAGGATTTGGATGTGAGAAAAGCAATGGGACCAGATGGTGTTGCTGGATGGATCCTGAAGGAATGTGCCGACCAGTTAGTGTGGCCAGTTTATGTCATTATCAAAACCTCGCTTGAAAATGGACAGTTACCTAAAGATTGGAAAAGAGCAAGTATTGTGCCAATCTTTAAGGGAGGAGATAGGGAGGATCCACTTAATTATAGACCTGTGTCACTTACTAGTATTGTGTGTAAAATCTGTGAGAAAATTATTAGAAAAAGATGGATAAAGTATTTAGAAGAAAATGAAGTGATAACACCAAGACAGTTTGGTTTTAGGGAAGGAAGATCATGTATTACTAACCTACTAAGTTTCTACAGTAGGGTAACAAATGTCGTACAGGAGAGAGAGGGATGGGCAGACTGTGTCTATCTGGATCTTAAGAAAGCATTTGACAGGGTACCCTATAAGAGACTATTTTGGAAGACATTTGGAGGGGTGCATGGGAAACTATTAAAGTGGATGGGAGATTATTTGATAGGAAGGCAGATGAGAACAGTAATAAGAGACAAGGTTTCACAATGGAGAAATGTGACTAGTGGAGTACCCCAGGGCTCTGTCTTGGCCCCAGTAATGTTTCTGATATATGTAAATGATTTGCCAGAGGGTTTGAATAGTTACATGAGTATGTTTGCAGATGATGCTAAAATTATGAAACATATTAAATGTATTGATAGTTGTAAAGAACTGCAAGAGGACTTGGACAAAATACACAGCTGGAGCCAGACTTGGAAAATGGACTTTAATGCCAAGAAGTGTCATGTATTAGAAATGGGTATAAGTGAAAGAAGACCACACTGGACATATAAAATGGGCAATGAGATGATTAGTAAAAGAAAGGATGAGAAAGATTTGGGAGTGATTATTCGGAATGACTTGTCACCAGAAAAGCATATAAACAAAATTATTGGGGGAACTTATGGATTACTGACCAACATGAGAGTGGCTTTTAATTATATGGATGAGGAAATGTTGAGGGAGTTGATAGTGACCATGATAAGACCAAGACTAGAGTATGTGGCGGTGGTATGGTCACCTCATTTGAAGAAGCATATTGATAAACTAGAGATGGTCCAACGGATGGCAACAAAGATGATACCGTGTTTAAGGGAACTCACCTACGAGGAGAGATTGGAAAAACTGAAGTTACCAACATTGCGCGAGAGAAGGGAAAGAGGTGACTTGATCACGATATTTAGAAATGTAAGAGAATTGGAAAGGGTGGATAGAGAGGATCTTTTTGTGTTGGATGATGGAAGAACAAGAGGTCATGGCTTCAAGTTGAGGAAAAGTAGATGTCTTAATGATCTCAAAAAGTTCAGTTTCCCGAACAGAAGCATAAGTATTTGGAATGACTTAGACGAAGAGGTGGTGCAGGCGAAAAACATTCATGTATTTAAAACTAGATTAGATGAATGTAGATATGGAGACGGGACAACACGAGCTTAGCTCAATTCCTGTATACTACAAATAGGTAAATACACACACACACACACACACACACACACACACACACACAGAATTAATCTAAGAACAAGGAGTTGTATAGAATGTATTCCATGATATGTGTTTCTTTTTTAAAGTCTTGGTATTTATTCAGACCTCTTCTTGCAGTAATGCTTTCTATAGGTTAAAGCTTATTTTGCAACAGCTGCATCAGATGTTACTATTCAGGAAGAAAAAACATAGTGTATTAATATACACCTGAAAAGCCTAGACTTTATTTAATATCCTATTACATTATAAAAGAATCTTTACTGTGTGAGCTGGGACCAGGGCAGTGAAATGGCGGAGGACAGGGCGACACGAAGGCGATTTGTTTGTGGCTACCCTTTACAGGATTAAGGTGTCTGGCAATAGATAGATAGATCTTTACTGTATCGGTATTATAAACAAGAATTAAATTCTACCAGATATGTTTTTCTGTGACATTATAGTAGATTATAATTGTACTGTTAAATTATCTACTGTATAGGGGATTTAACATAATTCATTCAACCTATGTCATTTAACAAGTTAATGAGCTTTACATTAAGTTGTATTAGTGTTTTCCAATTTCGAGTACGAGTGGACGGATTGGGACAAAAGTGTCATATCAGGAGCTCAAACCTATATCATAGAGGGTAAATGATGCTTAAAGTTGCGTAAGTGTTAGATGTTCAGTATTCGTGATAGCTCAAATAACAATATACGTTATCGATTGTAGTTTATAGTCTTGAGGCTTGCAAACTTTTGATTAGTCGCAGGCATTCATATGTTCCTATTGTGTTACCGGTGAAATGATATGCTTCCCAAAAATTTTGCAATTTTTTCCTTAGTTGTCAGGGGTGATATCATCAAAACAACACAGAATACTGGAGTAATACCTGCTTACCCAAAATCATAGAGCAAACAAGAAAGAAGACATTATTAAGATAATATATTCAAATTAGAGAGAGAGAGAGAGAGAGAGAGAGAGAGAGAGAGAGAGAGAGAGAGAGAGAATTATTTTGAATAAATCATCTTAATGTCTTTTTTCCCATTTGCACCCTGATTTTGAATAACCAGGTATTACCCCAATATTCTGTATTGTTGTAATGAATATCATCCCTGACAACTAAACAAAGAATTGCAAATTTTTTGAGACTATACCATTCCACCGGTAACAAAGTAGAAGCGAACGAATGCCTGCGGCCAATCAAAAGTTTCCAAGCCTCAAGTCTATAAACCACAACTGATAACGTATATTGTTATTTGAGCTATCATGAATACTGAGCATCTAACACTTACACAACTTTATGCATCATTTACTCTCTATGATATAGGTTTGTGCTCCTGATATGACACTTTTGTCCCAATCCGTTCACTCATACTCGAAATCGGAAAACACTAATACAACTTAATGTAAGGCTCATTAACTCGTTAAATGACATGGGCTGAGTGAATTATGTTAAATCCCCTATACAGTAGATAATTTAACAGTACAGTTATAATCTACTATAATGTCAGAGGAACGTATCTGGTAGAATTTAATTCTCGTTTATAATACCGATACAGTAAAGATCTATCTATCTATTGCCAGATGCCTTAATCCTGTAAAGTGTGGCCACAAACAAATCACCTCCATGTTGCCCTGTCCCCTGCCATTTCACTCCGCTGGTCCCAGCTCACACAGTAAAGATTCTTTTATAATGTAATAGGATCTTAAATAGTCTAGGCTTTTCAGGTGTATATTAATACACTGTGGTTTTTTCTTCCTGAATATTAACATCTGATGCAGTTGTTGCAAAATAAGCTTTATCCCATAGAAACCATTATTGCAAGGAGAGGCTTGAATAAATACCAGGTCTCTAAAAAAGTAACACATATCATTTAATACATTCTATACAACTCCTTGTTCTTAGATTATTTCTGTGTGTGTGTGTGTGTGTGTTTGTGTGTGTGTGTGTGTGTGTGTGTGTGTAAAACAGTTCGTATTAATCTCGAGAGAGGGAGAGAGAGAAAAAGACTATCACCTTGAATGAATGCCTGAATGGTCCATGGATTTGATTCCGGTATGGGGAATTTGTATTAACTGTCACACCCATATTTGTGTGCAATTGTAGAGAGAGAGAGATCGACCTATCATCTCATGAACGAATGCCTGAATGAACCATGGATTCGATTCCAGTATGGGAAATTTGTATTAACTGTCACACCTACATGAGTGTTCAATAGTAAAGAGAGAGAGGATGTTTTATTATGAAACGAAATAATCTCGATTCTTATATTATCAGACGTAGCGCCGTGTCTCAACCCATCCCGTTCCATTGATACTTCGGAGCTGTAGCCTTTCCATTAACCTGCTCACTACAACAGACAGGCTTGGGACGAGAGTAGTGAGTAGGCAGGGATGCCAGATTATCCAGACAACAGAAATATTTTGTCGCAAAACTTAATTGGGCTACTGTACATCACGCATTGATAATAACTCAGCATATTTTATTACATTTTCAATAATTAATCTTCCTACAGAAAGGTGAATTGAGGAGAATATTGTACATTGATCGGAATTGAGGAGAACATATTGACATTAGCGTACTGTATGGTATTTTTAAAACCTTTTATTGTACAGTTTATTGTACTTTCCATTATGTTCATGCATAATCTTTTACCATTATCATTAAGGCGTAAGAAACCGGTTTCTTTATTGTGTAGGCATATTTTCAGTGTGGGAGAGGTAACTAATTTGATGCTTGCGGATTTTCCTTTCTCGCGGAGGTCTCTGTTCCCTAACCCCCTCGAGCATCAAGGGTTTACTGTGTTCAGTTTTCCTGATTTTTAAATTACATTTGCAAGTCCAAGCCATAATTACTTTTATATACGTACAGTAAACTCTTCGTAAGCCGAACTATTTCGGGCTCTACCCTGGTTCGAATTACCGAATTTTCCGTCTTACCAAATTTTCACCCCCCCAAATTGCTAAATTACCGAATTTTCACCCTCAAAAATTGCTAAGACAATACCTATTACTTGTCCTTTCAACACTAAATTAAAGAAGCATATATTAATAAGTTATGACAAAAAACAATTTAGTGCATTTAATATACCTTTAACCCCTTCAGTGCTGGGTGTATTTTCATTTTGTTCTTGCTGCCACCAGACAATATTAGTCAGTGTAGGTTGGATCTGTGGAAGTGCATGGGGTTGGTACAGCCTTCGTTAGCCCCTTCAGTATGTGAGTCCAGTCCAGAGTCTCATAAAATCGATTGGAGGAAGCGTAAATAAAGTAGAAATAGACGTCACAGTACTGAAGTGGTTAATTGGTAGAAAATCATTCACAGAGGCAGTACAGGCCGTCGGCAGCGTGTTTTGGAGATGGATTTTCACCACCACCACCACCACCACCACCACCCCCTCCCCCCCCAATTGCAAAAACAATACTTATTACTTGTCTTCTTAACACTAAAGTAAAGGAGCATATACAGTGTATAAATTAATATAGAAAGACAAAAAAGAAAGAATTCAGTGCACATAATTTGCCTTTCGTTAGAGGCAGTAGATTCGTCTGCAGTTTGTTTTGCTTTGGAGACGGAGGTGGTGCAGGTGGTTGAGTTCACACTTTAACGTAAATTCTAAAGAGTACCCAGTATTTATTTCACTCTACATTAAGAAGTAAACTTAAATGTAATCACTGTGATAGACTGCAGTGTAACACCTTGTGTTAGAGGCAGTAGATTCATCGGCAGTTTGTTTTGGTTTGGAGACGGAGGTGGTGGAGGTGGGTGAGTTCACACATTAACGTAAATTCTAAACAGTACCCAATATTTCACTCTATATTAAGAACTAAACTTAAATGTAATCACTGTAATAGACTGCAGTGTAACACTTTCAGTAATAATAGTACTGAACTTAAATCATGATCACTACACTAAGTCACATTTGCACATTTTTTTTTTTTTTTAGCTTCATTCCTTTATGACTAGAGGTGCCAGTATTACTTCTTTTAAGCTTTGAACCTTCCATGGCAAGGCAGAAGGCAAAAGGAGAGCACTGCTCAGCACTAGATGACAGTAAGAATGGCACAACTACCGTCTCCAAAAGCAAGCAGCAGACTGGCGCCACGTGTCCGCCTGGCGCCATTTCTCCCCTTACTTTCGCATTTCGGCCTACTTTCATACATGGTCTTGGCCTGAGTTCGGCTAACCGAAGATTCCGTCTTCTAAAAGTTCAACTTATGGAAGGTTTACTGTATATGTATATACTTTGTCGTAGAAAAATACTCACCAAAAATAAAGCAATAGAGATTTATAATTTTTTTTGTACCACGAAAAACTATGATAAATTACCTTTCGAATGGAATATAATTTATTGGTATTTATGCCAGCTACTGCACAGTAAAGCACCAGAAAAAAACATACAGAAGTTATGACGTGTAGAAGTGTCATCTACTCTGCTGTAAAAAAATACTTGCCAAAAATAAAGTACTATAATAAATACAGATTTTTCCTTTCTTGCACCATAAAAAACTACTATACTCTGCCTTTCAAATGACATACAGTTTATTACTATTTATGCCAGCTACTGTGCAGTAAAGCACCAGAAAAAATACAATAATCTTCCCACTATTCGACATAACAGAGCCAAAGGCATGACTGGAAAGTGGTCTTGTCCAGATA
>JAGKTI010007610.1:0-11845 GCA_018397915.1 Birgus latro
TATTGAAATTGTGGCTGATGAAGTAACTGATGCCTGGAGCAGGTTCAACCATCTCTTCAAAGAACCTGTGATCCTAGGAAGGAAGTCAATTATTCAGAGGATAGAAAGGGCATAGAGTGCCTTTTCGGACATTTCTATGTGCAAAGGCAAGAAGAAAGCAGAGATCGAAAAATGGGATAAGCTTGATTCTCTCTTTGACATAACTAAATGCAGGTGTCCTATTCTTTTGTGTAGTGAGGAAGCAGCTCCATGTAAACAGGGCTGTCAGGCCGAGGCACACTGTCTCTGTACCTGCGCCAGGGAGCAAATGCTCCCTCACTTAGATCCACAATGGGCGAGGTCTCAGCGGGAAAAGCAGGGTAGCAGATCTGCTTACATGATAGGTGCCGTGGATGCCAAAGAGACAGCCAGGCAAAGGAAGATGATTAAATGGAGAAAAACTTCTGATGAGACCATGCAAAAACAGCGAGAAGAAAGAGACAGAGACTCGTTCCTAATGACTCAGAGATGTGATGTTGATGACACAACCGTCGACGCATCTGTAACTGCAGAAGACCAGAGTATGGACATTGAAATGGGAAGTGAAGAAGAGAAAATTGGGGAAGAGCAAGGTGTTACAATGAAAGAAAGTCAAAGAAACTATCTCGACATCAGTGGAACAGAGGAGGCTTCTGTGAGATTTGGTGTGTCATCAGCCTCAACAGCGGCAATTTTCAATGGCGCCATATCAGATCTGATGCGGGATGGACATTTGCCTGCAGGCATGAAGTATTTGTGCTGCGATGCCAAAAAAAAGTTTTCAGAGCGAGAGACAAGATTATGCAAGTAGCGACAGATGAGGCCAAACAACAGTTAGCTGGAAGTGATATCAAAGGAGTGTTTGTTGATGGAAGACGAGACGATACGCTTGTACTGGAGTAAGACGAGGAGACGAAGTTTTGCAAGAGAATTGTAAAAGAGACTCATATGACGGTCACAGAAGAACTTAATGGGAGTTATGCCACACACTACACCCCAGAAGCAAAGCGCAGGACGGCAAAACCAGCAAACCGCCATTGGCCTCTATGACTGGATGAGGGACAGAGGGCTCGATACATCATTGAGATGAGCTGCAGCGATGCTACCGCTGAAATGTCCGGCCACAAAGAAGGCATACTTCACCACGATGTGAGGCTGGTTGGTCGCCGGCTGTTCAGGGATTCTGCTGTCTGCATATCAACGAGCTTCCATGGCGGGATCTTGTTGCACAATTGGATGGTCCAGCCTCATCAAGTCACGGGTAGCAAGGTGCAGTAGGCAAGATGCTGCTGGAAGTGAACTCCATGGAGCGGAAAAAGGAATTCCAGCCCATACAGTTGCTTGAGCCTTTGGTGAAGATTCCTGATGATGTGGCAGGGAAGATGAGCACAGATAGCTCTGTAGCCTGGATGATCCTGCATGCTGTTGTCAGTGGCACGCTTGAGCATGAAGTATCGGCAATGATGTGTGGCGAATTCTGCCACAGCAGGTGGCTGACAGGTGTGATGCGGTGTCTTATGCTGTACATGAGTCAGCACGACCTTGGCACCCACGACGAATAGGTGTTGTGACTCCTCGCCACCTGGGTGATTCAGGTGTGCTTACCCATGTTTTACCTCATCAAAGTGAAATGCCTTATCAAGGACGGACCTCGCCATCTCCTCACTCTACTCAGGCTCTGGAGACAGCAGGACGAGAGGGTGAAGGCTATCACGAAACCCTACCTTCTGTCTGAGGCTTGGTGGGCCCACCCTGAGCCTCACCTGGTGACTGCTATCTTCATGCAATTCTGAAGAGAGAAAGTTTGCTGTGGAGATCATCAGTCTGAGGGGAGGAGATGGTAGTGGCAGCAAGGCAATCCGGAAGTACAAGGTACCGTCGACGGTGAACCTGCAAGCCTCACCCAGCTGATCAGCTGGGAGAAAGAGGTTGTGACCGAGCCCGTCTTCACATGGAGTCTCACTTCGTCACAGCTGGAAGACATCAAGAACTCTCCTTTAGTTGTACCCTTCACACCGAGAGCTGTGAGCGAGCTGTTAAGCTAGTAACCAAAGCTTCCAATTCTGTGTGGCTGGGTCAAGAGGAATGGCTTCTTAAGGGCGCAGTTGAAGCACAGGGTCTTGATGCCTGTATTCAAGAGCAAAAATGACTTTATGACTGTGTTTAAGCAGCTATATGCTGTGCTGGAAGCATTCTTCGGTATGTAGAATATTATGTGTTTATTGTTATCCTAAATAAACATGGTCCAGTATACTGAAGAAAATGAGTTATTACTCAAGCTTGAAATACGTTTCCTAGTAGCTAATTTTTATTTTATCGAGAATCCAAGTTCATATTCGCAATCTTCATACCTAAATGCATCATAAAAGTGACCAGCAAAATTGAAAGTAATTGCAGAAAAATTATCACTACAACTGTATCCCATTCATAATAATCTCCTTTGTTTTAGATATATTGTTTAGATAAGATGTTGTGGTCCTACTTGCTGGTAGTGATTACCCTCACTGAATCCAGGGTGGGCACGGACGATGGTGCTGTGAGGCCGGGGGTCCAGGTCAGCCCGGTAGGCGAGGTGACTGTATTGGAAGACGTAGTTTTTCTGCACTACGACCTCGAGCCACTGGTCTCAGTAGCCTTTGTCCTGCCCTACTTTGCGCACCAGCTAATGAGATACAGTCACTTCTGTCAGCCATGGTTGAGAAACACAACCCAGATGCCTTCTGGTCTCCTCTTTATTTGCCTATTCGTTGGAAGCTTGACTATGTACAAACTGAATTTCTTCATCTGAACAACATTTTTCTTAGCCAGACACCTGTAGGTCGTTCTCGTGTGAAGCATTGTCTCTTCGATCTCGGTGGAGAAATCTTGGGTGGTTTGTTTGGTGTACCTCTCGTGACCTCTCTGCCTTCAAATCGAGCCCTGCTGATTTGGCTTATGCTCATGAATTTTAAAATAGGGTTCTCCTGCCTCAAGACTCTATGTTGCAGAAATTTACTGTACATCTCAGTGATGTTACAGAAATGCTTAATCATTTTTCAGACATTGTACAGAATCAGACTCCCAAAATTAATGTTGTAACTGAATTGCTATATTTCATGTTGCACCTTGGCAACTTACAACTTTCCCCAGAGTCTTTTCTTTGCCCGGTCACAGCCTATGTTAGTCTCTTAGTTGATGCTGTTGGTGGTCGTGTTACACTGGATCTAGCGTCTATCTCTGATTTTTGTTCCATGCTGGATTGGGCTCATTCTACCTTTGACTTACATCCAGTGGTTCCATTCTACGCTGTAGAATTATATTATCCTGTACTTGCGGCAACTTCCTTTCTAATGCCATTGTTGTTCACATTTCACTCTGTTCTTCTGTTATATTCAACCTCTTCTGCATCGTTTCATTTCGCTTCTTGTTCAATAATTCTTTGTCACAGGCTTCTGTCTCCTCTAAAAATTTCCTTTTATCTCACAATATTGTTTGTATTGCGTTTACGTCCTCTAAATGTCTCAGGCAATGTTTTTCTCTCCTACCTACTTTTCGTCTTTGTCTTGCCTATCTCCTTGCTATTTTCCTAGTACTGCTGCACCTTGTGGATCTGCTCTGGTTCGTTATTTTTTCCGTACAGTCTGTCTGTTCCTTCGTTCCAGCCCCCACACTTCCAGTGCACCACGCTCGTCTTGGTCATGTCCAATACTCCTTCTTCAGCGTCCCACTCTCTGCCAGTGTCACCTGTCCTGGTGCTTCTGTTCATTCGGTTCTTGGTAATGCCTTATATAGAGCAACTGATTATTGTGCTATTAAGTCAGAACAATGTGGTTACCTACCATACATGTCATCATCATGTAGTTCATTCTCACACATAATTATGAAATCTGTCACCCTATTAACGTGTCCTTCTATCTTCTGACAATTTATCCATCACATCAGAGAAATTTTATATGTTAGATTTCCTCAATGACTGCATTTTACATTAGTTCTCAATGGCCTTTAGTGGTTCTTGGGTGTATCCAGTCTTTGTGTTTCCCCCCGTGGTCGTTTCTTTTGTAGAACTTCTTATTGCTTTCTGTGTAGCTCATTGCTGTGTCAGGCAAATGGAGAAGAGACTTCATGAAATTCGGGTTGCAATGAGACTAGTGCAACCAAAGCAGGACGTTGAAATTGGTCGCGTCTAGCGACACACGATTTTACACTTTGAAGTGTAACCTGATACTAATGGGGGGCGAAAATTATGTGAACTGGAGAAAATTGAGTGAGATTATGATATAAAGAAACAATCACAGTACACTACACTATTATTATACTGTGCTGATTTGTGTGAAGACATGTGGACCCAAATAATTATGTGAACATTATTTAGTTGTTACAAGGTCATAATCTTTCCTGTGTAACCAACTGTTATATAATCTTACTATTCCTCAGTGTTCCATATATCATTATGATATTCTTCTGTGTATGTATACCACCTCAAAATGCTCAACCTGGTCATCCACAGTGACATGTGAGCAGTACAACCCTGCCCAGGTCTACGCACGCGTAGTCCAGGGCAGGGTTGTACTGGGCCATGCCCTCAAGCATCCCCCTCCCCTCCCTACTCCCCCCCCCACCCATGCATAGAACTGGGCATGCCCTCAAGCAATCTCCCCCCCCCCCCTCCTCCTCCCTCATATGTGTAGTACTGAGCATGTCCCAGTGTTGTGTGTGTAACATTGGGCATGCCCGCAAGCGATTCCCACCCCCACCCCCGTGTCCAAAATCTACGCAGTCTGAAGATGGTTTAATCAAGAGAGCACACACGTCTACCTCCTACTGCAGCTACTGGGTAACTGACCAAGTGAAGGGAGGCCAAAGTGATTGGCCTTGACCATACCCACAGATAGGCAACCAAAACTAAAGTGTGCTGAAAGAGGAAAGAATTCCTAAAAAGTGTTAGGAATCCTTTCTTCAGAAGGGTGATACCCTTAAAAGAAAATCGAGAAATAACCATCTGTCAGTCTCCAAAAATAGAATTGTCTCATCCCCAGTTTGTGGAATTTCAAATTCTTGAGTTGGCCAAGATGAAGATGTATCATTTTTGGTATGTTCTCAAAAAGCACTATGGGGAAAGAGTAAAAGCAGTGTCCGCACATGCAGTTTTGTATTTTCACTTGACTGTGAAGATATATTCAGTGAATTACAAGGGTATCCTCTTGTGGATTGGACAGATACATCTAATTTCAGTCCCAATCATCCTTTGTACAACGATGCACGGAAAGGACAGATGGGTCTGTTAAAAATTGAGGTTGGGGAGAAACTGTTAGTTGAAGCATTTTGTCTGAAGTCAAAATTACACTCCTTACTCTTGCAGTCAGGTACAGAGTTGATAACTGGTAAGGGTATTCCTAGTCATAACAGAAAAAAAAAAAACTTAAACATCAAGAATACAATGACACTCTTCTGGGGACCAATAAAGCCATCCTTTAGTACACTGGGATGATATGAGTAATTTGATGTCTCCAATTCGCAACGTTATAGACGTAATTTAGTACTGGTTAACACGAAACAACACATTTGATTCAGGATTAATAACCGACAATGAACTTTGGTGAAGCTTGTAGACTTACCAGAGGTTTATATCAAGAATCCAAAGGCAAAGAAAAAACTATTTGGGGGTGGAACCACATATCTTCATAAAAAAAAAAAAAAATATAGCAAAGCTTTAAGAGGTGGGACCCATATTAAGTCTTTCATTACAGCCTGCAGGTAGAGTGTGCCTTGAGATCTCGAGCAGAATGGATGTCTGTGGGAGAAGCTAGTAAGTCCAGGATCGATTAAGGAAATATGTTTGGCCCATGCTCTTGCTAGACATAGGGTCATGATTATCAACTCAATTTTTGAGAATTACAACGGACAAGTTGGAAATCTAACAGAGGATTACTATAAGCAAGATATAGATTTACATGTTTCCACTCTAAGTCTGAATGGTAAGGATATAGACACTCATCTTCAGGATTATCAATAAGAATACCATCGTTATAGAGAGGTGGCTCTCCAATTTTTGTCTGACAAGTTTTTACTGGATGATCTTCGAGCCATACGACAAGATTTGTAATTTATCTTAGGCAAAAAAATAGAAAGGGGGGAATTCCCCACCCAGTTACAACCTTGACAGGGGTGAGTGAATGGGTTTGTTGGTTACCACTCCCCATAAAAGGAGGATCCCCAGGAGTTCAGCACCATACTTCATTCCTTACACTCACTCACACTTAAGAGGCTCGAGATGAAGGCTGAGGGTATTTTCTTAAACACAGTACATGGAGAAAAAAATGACGATCAGTATGGCGTCAGAGAATGACATTTGTCATATTGTGAATGCAGTGGGAGTACGGTCTTTTTGCTGTAATTTCTGAAAAGTACCCTTATGCTAATGTATGCTCCACTCGAAAACCCTTTATACCCTTAACAGAGCCCGGGTCAAATCACGGGATAAAGGTGGGTCTGTCCGAATTTTCAGAGAAACTAGCAGACACTTTATAATTACTTTAGTACCCCACTGGGGTCCTGGCTCCGAACTGGAGACCAACCAATTTAGTATCTATAATCGAGTCCATTAACTATCAAATGCTGAAAGAACTTCAGGATATTGTTCAAGAAACGTATGCTGATTATTTCCCTTACCAGCAGATATTTCACTATGATTATAACATAGAAAGGGTTGTCATCCAAAAAATGGGAGTTGGGGCTGATGCAGATCGTATATACACCGAGTTATCAATGGAGTTTGCTTCTCAAATGGCCATAATGGTGGGGTTTGAGCCAAGAGTTCGGGGGGCAAATTGTGAATATCCTTGATGCTATATCCCGACCGAATGATGTGACAAGTAAGGGTGTTAGTCCTATAACAATTACTAGTTCAACCATAGAAAGTTTTGGCGTAAAAATTACTAATCAGAATGGTGGACCAATATACTTTGAAGATAATCAGAGTATTACCTGTGTTTTACATATAAGACAAAGGTAAAGATGTTCACAGACTCATTACGGTTTTTGACTCCATGATGCGTACTACCATGATTCCTCCTTCCAAAGACGAATTCTTATTACTATTCAAAGACCCATTCCTACTCAAACGAGGAGGAGCTCTAAGTAATAAAACTACCATTAGGAGTACCATATACTACCAACGGGGGGCATGTATTTTTGACTTTCTAAGGGGCATAGGAAAAAGGTTATTCCATTTTTTAATGAGAAATGTAGTTCCTGAAGCTCTGGGTATGGGACAAGGTGTATTCAAGGATGTATCTAGTGGCAAGGCAAAATTTGAAGGACTTTCTGAAACAGAGAGGTATTACAGCCCTGAAAGGTGTCGCTCAAAGAGCTAGCATGAAAGGAGGACATAAACGAAAGTCAAAACGAAGGAAGAAGTTATAGAAATGTTATAAAAAGGATGTTTTTGACTAATCATAGCTTAGTTACAATAGTGATTTGATTCTGGTAACATGTCTCTTGATGTTGCTTCGTGAGTAGGGGTAAAATCCCCTCTCAGCAATTATTCGGCTGCCATATCAGAAATGTTTCCTCGTCCTGACAAAGTCCGGATGATAGAATCATCAGTTGCTTCAAAGCAGGATATGGATGTTCTACCCATAAATGCAGGCTTTGATCAAAAAGTAACTGATAAATATAGAGAATTTCGCATACCTACAGCTGATGGGTCATTCAATGATATAAGCACTCTAGCCCTCGAGTTGAAATTACAAGTTACAAAAGCAGACGGAATTTCCGTACTCGTAGAAGAAGATAACATGATGTTTGTGAATGCAGTATTACATACAATATATAAAATTCAGGTTGAAAATAACTATAAGTATAATTATGCGGCCTTTATAAAATTGCTTAGTCCCCCCAAAGTAGTGACTACTGGTAAAAATTATTTACTTCATGATGAAAATGTTATGGAGATAGGAGACACTAATACTGAAGACCATTTTGTTGGGCTCAGTGATCAGAGAAAAAGTTTTCTTACTCTAACCAAGGAACATGGACTGCATCTATGTAGTCCACTACTGATGGACTTAAATGGCTTGGATGGATATTTACTTCATGACATTGACGTCAATATTCTACTTGAATTTGCTAATCCGAGTTTTATTATCAACACTCATCAAGATGGGGGCAAAATGAAGCTCCACATAGATTTGTGTAAACTGTGGGTTACTCGTGTCTTTCCTCAGCCGGAAGCCATGGCGCACTTAATGCTTCGTTACCTGATCCAGGCTTGTTTGTGGAGTATGTGTATAATAAACAAGTGGTAAAATCATACGTCATTGCTCAAAATCAAATTTCAATGACTGTTAACAACCCTTGGGGGAACTGTATTCCATGCAAGCTGTATTTGTGATTAGCTGATATGGGGGCTTTTTCTGGATCGTATAATAAGAATCCTTTGTATATGACTCATGCTGACTTGTCAGGGCTGGCTGGAAGTGTCAATGGGAGAAGTTTGTATAACTTCACAGTCTCTTTTCCTTATCAGTGCGCATCATTGTACCATTATACCTTGAAGGCTCAAGACCTCAATCGAGATCATTAACTATGAGGCCTGTATCAAGGAAAGAATGATGTTAGTTTTAAATCTATTACCTGAGGAAGTTAAAGATGCAATTGATCCTGGATACACAGGAAATCTGAGAATAAATATAACATTGAAAAAAGCCAGTGGGTCTAATCGTGTCCTGCTGATGTTTGTAGACACTCAAGGAATTCTAAGAATAAATAATGATCAGCAGTTATATTCTGATGTGAGAGCTTAAAGGAAAAGGAATGATCAAGAACTCGAAACTGTGATTCGTAAAAATTTACCCCATCACTGTGTTAAGCAATTCTGGAGATGTCTCGCAGCTGATGAAATGGTACATATGAAAATACCTGACAAAATTGAGCCTGTGTTTATCATCGCTAACATATTACCCACTTCAAAATCTAGAGAAATGGGTCATTGGGTTTGTGTTTTCATAAAGGATGACATTTTATATTTCCTTGTTTCATATGGTCTTCTACCTAACGTGTACTCTGAACATTTTGTAACTTTTTAAAGAACTCATAAAACATTTAAACTGTGCACACAACCCTACTGCCTGCAGAGTGTTTCTTCTTATGTTTGCAGGGCCTATGTATTATTTTTTGTACACGTCATATGTACAGAGGGTGTTGATAGATTGATGATGGTAATCAAAAAACAGTTCCACAAATTATGTCGAGAACGACAAACGGGTACTAAAATATGTATATAAATACTTTCCTGTGCTTCTCCCTGACTGCCGACGCACTATCTGTCTGAATAAATATACTTACAAAGAATGTGCGTTTTACCTATGCAAGAATCTTCCCTGAAGAGTGCATTCACTACATACTGGTAAGTATCAGTCCTTGGAGTTTCACAATAGGTGGTGGGTGAATGATATTACTTGGTAATAATCTAGAGATGGTTATATAAACCTCCAGGGGTGAGGCTCCGACAGACATCTATGGAAAATGAGAGACGGATGGGTAAGGTATCTTTGAGGGGGTACTCATGAAGTGTTTGTTTTACTGTATCTAAGAGTGATTTATTGAACTTTTGTTTGATTTTCTTCTTTTCCATAGGTACAAGCCAGGGATGTGACCAACAGTATGGACGGCTGTCGAATTCGAGCATAACTATGCGAAATCACCATTAGCTGAACTGTGTCGTGATGAACATTTGGAAACACTGTGTGACCCACACAAGGTACACACGATATTTTGCTTTAAATGTGCAGACCCACTATACATCAGTGATGCACAGTGCCTGATATGTCCAGGATTAGGATGTATGCAATAGGAAAACATTATAAATAAATGTCTTCAAATGTTTCACTTTGTTTTTATTTGTCCTTTATATTAAAAGATGTTTCTCAAATCAGGTAATAGAGGTGGTGGTGTTAACTGTAGTTATTGTAGCTGTAGAGAGGACTGTTGCTGTAGAGGATAAGAAGAAATTAGATAGAAAACAGAATGGAGAGAGAGAGAGAGAGAGAGAGAGAGAGAGAGAGAGTTTTGCCAGGTGAGAGTTACTTGGGTATGAAAGTTGGTCAAGGCCACTCACTTTGGTCTCCCTTCGCTTAGTCAGTTACCCAGTAGCTAAAGTAGGAGGTAGATGTGTGTGCTCTCGTGATTAAAACATCTGTAGCCTGCGTAGATTTTGGACATGGGGGTGGGGGTGGGAATTGCTTGCGTTCATGCCCAGTATTACACAGACAATATTGGGGCATGCTCAGTAGTACACATGGGTGGAAGGAGGAAGGGGGTGGGGTGGGTGGGTGGGGGGGGATTGCTTGAGGGCATGGCCCAGCAATACCCTGCCCAGACTATGCGTGCATAGACCTTTTGTACTTCTCATGTGTCCATCACTCACATCTATGTATAACATGATTTGTGACTTCCAGCTATGTATATCCTGACTGTATTACACCCGTGTGTTCTTACTAGCCTCATCTAAGTGACGTTACTGCTTAAAGAAAACCGAATTTGATGCATATAGGTCAATCACTCTTATCTTCATGATTCTTCAGTACGCAGCGCTGTTGATTTCAAAATTTCCATTAGTAGTGTTTCTAGAGGACGGACACTTACAGTGTGATGACACTGTAAATACTTCAGTGACTAAGTGATTTTCGTGATATTAAAAGATGTTTGTATTATTGCTTTTTTGGTACTGACTTGATAGCCTACTTGTATGTTTTCTATAAATATTAATTATTTTTTATGATCTATATTTTTTTCCCATGATGACTTTTAACCCTTATACTGTTAGATTCTTTTACCATGGCCATGTGGTTGTACTGTAAACACTGTATTTATTTTGTTTAGATCAACTATTTATGTTGCATCATTATATCCTTTTATTTTGTAAATATCCATTATTGTACTTGACTATTATTAGGGACTTAGCTACATCACTTTCCGTCCCCATTCCTTTGCTCAGTTATTTCCCGATCCTTGACGTAACTGGAATCCTTACCTGTGTATTTCTCTACTGTCAGAAATAATTTTTAATTACCCAGGGGAAATTGTTGCTAACGATTTGATATTTTCTTATTAACTCCCCATTATTATAAGCTAAACATTATGTAAATGTAAGTGTATGTATAATAACGTATAAAGTATAGCCATGTATAGCCATTTGAGAACCTACGTGATAGAATGCGCTGAAGTATGTGGCGCCATTACCAGGGTTTTGCTGATTCGTGTCTGTGGAGCTGGGAGTGAGAGACGCCTGCCGGCTAACTGCCTCAGTTTATATTTAGACCTCAAGAAGGGCGCATGTGTAGTATTCTAGTCCACAATAAAGTCCCCAAATACTCAGTGGACTTTGGGGTCAACCTTGGCTTTTTAAGCTGGTAACAAATATACCAGAGTATATTAATCTGTAATGTGCCAAGTAAATAAATGAAGAAAAATATGTATAAAGTTTTCTATTGCAACTGCAAAGCAAAATACTCTGTTTCTCCCGATATATTCCAAAAATTCTCTTGCTAGTTTTTCCTTGGCTCCTTCGGCCGTCCTTCCTTCATCCTTCACATCCCTCCCTTTTCCCTCTCCCCACCTCACTTGTCCGCCCACTCGATTTAGATTGCCTCCTTCTTGTCACCTCTCTCTCTCTCTCTCTCTCTCTCTCTCTCTCTCAGTGCTGTCAGGGTGGGTGACAGGGTTGACAGGTCCATGAGTGTGAGATGGTGATAGCTCATATTATGAATGTCAGCCGCTGTCAGGTGGGTACTGGGACAGACAGGTGTGTGTGTGTGTGTGTGTGTGTGTGTGTGTGTGTGTGTGTGTG
>JAGKTI010007610.1:22355-36262 GCA_018397915.1 Birgus latro
CTCTCTCTCTCTCTCTCTCTCTCTCTCTCTCTCTCTCTCTCTCTCTCTCTCTCTCGCCATATGACCGAGGTACTTTTCTTAAATCTCTCTCTCTCTCTCGTTCTCTCTCTCTCTCTCTCTCTCTCTCTCTCTCTCTCTCTCTCTCTCTCCATATGCGCGACGTACTTTTTCTTAACACTTTCTAGCACATCCACATCAACAATACAGCGTCCTAAATGAATCATAACACGCCAACGTTTTGAATGAGTTACAGGGGGTTTGCGGAACACCTTCATATCGATTACGGTTTTGCAGGAGAGTCACTTACAAATAAACTGTTGGCCTAAGATTCTCTTAGAGATACGATTAACCAATTCACTAAGATGATGTCACACAAGGGCGGACAAAAACATTATCACTCCGTCATGTAAACGCAGGTGATAAAGAGCAATAACACTATCACCACCACCACCACCACCACCACCAACAGCAACAGCAGCAGCAACAACAACAGCTAGCCAGGGGTTCCCAATATCTGGTAGCACTGGTAACCACTCTCCATTTACCCTATAATACCAAATGTAGTGTAATCTGACAAAATACTGTATTTGGTTCTGTGTTTACTATGTCGCGGACACCTAGGTGTACCCTGGGATTGGGTGTTTGTCAGTGGATAGGACATTATGAGTTATTATGTTCTGCAGATTCATTTAAATTTTGACTTGAATACTTTTTCCTTCTTAACCCGCCCAGTCCCGACCGCTTTTTTTACCCAACCCACCCTCAGAACCCGACGGTTTTTCAACTTGTCTTTTTTTTGGCTCAAACCCCTGCTTTTGGTGAGAAACATCGAAAATTCATAGAGGAATCGCCCTCCTGAGCTTATAAAAGTTGCTACAGGTGACAGTCAGCTTTATCTTTTCGTTCTCTCTCAGGGAACGTGGCTTCAAAGAAAACGAACGATGGGAGGGTTAACTAATTCAAGCCATTTTAAGTTACATATTTATTTATTTATTTGGTACGAATTTATGTGTAGTACAAGACTATATTGGTTTTCACACAATAATATAGGTGATATAAGCATTGTTCACTCACTCAAAACACCAACATATGGCACCTTCCTTTACGACATTACCACCTCATCACTTCTGTTTGTTTCTCCCTGTAGCTTCTTTGTTTCTTTGTCCTCCACCTCAGAAATCGCTTTCACCGTGAATTTCGTCATTGGAGAGACCGTGGAGCAACACGCCATTTTCTCGGCAATTCACCTGTTAGCAGTGACCTGGTCAGTAAAGACATATCGTGCCACGGTCTCTCCAATGACAAAATTCACAGTGAAAGTGATTCCTGAGGTGGAGAACAAAGGAATAAACAAGCCAGGGAAAGAAACAAAAAGAAGTGATGAGGTGGTAATGTTGTAATGGAAGGTGCCATATGTTAATGTGTTTGGTGAGTGAACAACGCTTATATCACCTGTATCATTGTGTGAAAACCAATATACTCTTGTACTACATAAAAATTCGTACCAAATAAATAAATACGTAATATAAAGTGGCTTGAATTAGTTAACCCTCCCATAGCTCATTTTCTTTGAAGCCAGGTACCCTCAGAAAGGCAAGGGTGACTGTCACCTATAGCAACATTTATAAGCTCAGGAGGGCAATTTCTCTGTGAATTTTCGATGTTTCTCATCAAAAGCGGAGGTTTGAGCCAAAAAGATTAAATTCCGAAATTGGTCGGGATCGGGGCTGGGCAGAGGTGGGAAATCGGTCGGGACCTGATGGGTTAAATGTTGAAAATACCCACCTCTGAAGACACTGGGTGCAAATGGGTTTGCCTAACTGATAGTTTTGCCAGTCCTTAACCCATTATATCCCAGTGTTCCTGTGCAGGCGATTTTGCCGGAAGGAGTAAGTGTACCGCCCTCCGCCTATCAGCTCTTGGTTGGAAACCTCATAGGTCCCTACCACAGGGTTCCCTTCATTATTAAATGTTCAAAATGCCCACCTCCGTCCTATACTGAGGACACTGGGCGCAAGTGGGTTAAGCAAAGCCCCATATGGTCACCCATTCATGTGGAACTTGTGTACTTTTAATGCAACTTGGACACCTTAAAAACGCTTTTGTTTTATCTTTATGTTCTTTATTTTTTTCCTCTGCCAACGAACTTGGGCAGAGGTTATATATTCACCATGTCTGTATTAGAAATATTTCAAAATGTTGTTATCGGATTTAAGTGAAATTTGGTGGATAAGTTGGCAGTACGTCTGGAAGAGTGAATAAAATTTTGAGGTAGATCCAGATCCGGGTGCAGGAGTAGCTCATAAATTTAACTGCTAATGGTGAATGTATGCACTCTTTGAGATTATGTAATAGGACAGAATAAGCTAGCAGAATTAACTACGTGAGAACGTAAAAATATTCTTCTGGAAGGAACGTGGAACTACAACAGCAAATTATAAATAATACTGGTGTTGCCGAAGGTATGTTCTCTCTGAATGCTCTCTTGTTATGGTTTCCAATCATGGTTTTCCCGTAACATGTATTTTACGGGAAAAATAAAGTGCACTCACTGAGATGCATGCCAGTGAACGATTTTCCTCACCGATAGCAAGAGCATGAAGCATCTGAAGCAAGAATTATATATAACCTTACATACTGTCCACTGCCACCTTGATAGGTCCACAGTTTTCTCCTTGACTACATTGCCACACTTTTGTCTCCCAGTACCCTCACTTCCTCTGGTAGTCGAAATACTATCATCTTTAAAAGCCTCTCATGACATTCACGATCTCTCTCTTTTCTCCCTCGCTTCACTTTCTCTCCTTTTTTCCTTCCTTCTTCCTTTTTCCATTTCTTCTCTTTTCCCTCCTCCTTCATTCTCTTCCCCCTCATGTTCGTCTCACCTCCCCCCTCCTTTCTCTTCCCCTTCTTTCTATCCTCCTACCTCCCCCCCTCTTCATTTTCCTCTTTTTTCTTCCTCTTCTTTCCCCTTTCTCTCTTACACTCTCCTCCATACCTCTTTTCCCAAAAGTTTTCCCTCCGTCTCCTCCTCCACCTTCTACTCTCCTTCTTCTTCCATCACCTCCTCCTCATCATTATCATCATCATCACCATGATCATCATCATCATCAGCTTCATCCTTTCCCTCTTGCTCTTCTTCTTTTTCCTCTCAGTATTCATTTTCTCTCCATCCTTCCTCCTCCTCCTCCTCCTTCCACTTTTCTTTTTCTCTCCCACCTCCCCCATTCTCTTTCCCATACTCACCTTTTTCCTTCAACATCCCTTTCCTTCTTTTCTCCTTCCCTTCTCATTATCGTTTCCAGTGTCCTCCCTCCATTTCTGTCCCTTCCTCCTCTTACCTCACCGCCTTTTCTAAATTTCCATATTTCTTTCTCCCTTTTTTTTCCCCCTTATTTTCTCCTCCTTCCATCTTGCCGTTCCTCTCCCCCCTCCCCGTTCCTCCACATGCCATCTGATACAGTAATTCCGGCCTTTAATAAAGTCTAACTTGCGGGATTGTGGGATCTCAGAGTTGTGACAAATTCGCCAAGTTTTGAGAGGGCTGGAATGGGGCCGAAGGAGAAAGGACCCCCTCAGCCATTTTTATCACCTCTTCCAAGGAGGTTGTTTTTTTACTTGGCTTTTACGTCTGATGATGTGGGCGAGGTGGAAATTATTATGAGTATCTTACGTTGGTTTGGCCATGTGGAGAGAAAACAATGAAAGAGTGCCTAGAAAACTGTATGAAAATAAGGTAAATGGAAAGAGGAGGATGGGGAGACCGGAAGAGTTGGAAGGATGAGGTGGCTAGTTATATTCATGAGCGGTGTGAGCTGGGGGGAAGAAGCCTGATGGCAGAGGACAGGTTTATGTGGAGACTACGTTCAATAGTAAGTCTTCTGGATATAAAAAGATGGAACGATATGTTACGATCCGTGTGCGCTCAGATATTCCGTCATTTGTATCTCGTCAGAAAC
This sequence comes from Birgus latro, assembly GCA_018397915.1. Lineage (NCBI taxonomy): Eukaryota > Metazoa > Arthropoda > Malacostraca > Decapoda > Coenobitidae > Birgus > Birgus latro. The sequence goes on from JAGKTI010007610.1 coordinate 26,315, forward strand.
TGACCACTAAGATCTCTCTTGTAGTGGCACATTTGGAAAGTTTACTATTGGAAAAAATATTCGTATTTATACATTTTAACCCCTTCAGTCTGCTAACGTATTTTCCCCTCTGCTTTATTGCTATTTTCAGACGAATTTCTTCAGCTTAGAAACGATATCCTGTACTTAGGACGTTACTTAAGACTATATCTGATTCCTCCAGTTCGAAAAGTCCCTCCCTGATCTTAATAAAATCGCCAAAGTGGAGAAAGAATGAAACAGGATAATATGCCATTAGACTGGAAGAGTTACAAAACTTCTACATCCTTGCCATGGCAAAAAGCCGTTTTATATTATTCAGTTTTGACGAGACCTTTTGTAGTGAAAGGATTAAAATAGTCTTCATGAAACACTTTAATCTAGTGATGCATTTTTTTTTTACTGTAGTTTTTCTACCACCTGAATTTATTTAGCTTAGGTCATTAATAGTCGAAGGGTTAATGGAGGCTGTAATTAACTAACTCCAGTTCGGAAAATCTTTCCAAGGTGAATAAAATCGCCGGGTGACAGCAACAACAGAGTATCATTAGCAGTGAAGGGGTTAATGACGGCTATAACAAACTCTGCCAGTTGGAAAGTTCTCTCCGGAGCTGAATAAAACCGGGTAGTGGTTGTAATGACAGAAATGAAAAATTACGTGAAATTGTTAACATTTTCGCTAAGTAAAGTCTCCTATCCGCCATTTTAACTGCTTGTAGCCTCCCCTTTTTTTTCAGTTTAGTGGATACCTCCTGTCCACAGTAGATCTGTTGTCATTTGTTTAGGAGCTTTCAAACACATATTCCTAAAAGATTTATTTTGCCTATTACAACTCAGTTTCCTCTTGTATGTTACTGATGCAAATTCTGCAGATAATGACAGCATAAAAGAGGATGCTAAAGCAAAATATTTAAGTAGACTAACAGGAAATTAAAGCTACAAAGTCTTAACATTCCAGCGAGCATACGTCCAATAATAATAATAATAACTACAGTACTTACCTATTTACTTATTTGATAACTACAATAAAGAAGTTTCACCAAAACATTTAAGGTATTGATTGCAGTTATGCAAATGCTGCTTTCGTGTTCTCTGCCTAAAAACTTCATATGAACACAACATAGATCTACTATTTATGAGGTATGATATTTTACCTTCATAAACCGTGACCTTCAAAAGTTGTTCAAGGTCAGTCAAATTTGCAACATATACTTAAAAAGTCCTAGGTGGAGCTTTGTGTCTTATCGACAAGATCTGAAGACAAAGGCGTGGAAAAAGTAAATGAAACATGGGTACATTTTACATTTGTCTCAATAAATGGCTAACTATAAGCCTAACTGTAATCATATTCCATTCAGATAATGAGTGACCAGAGAGAGAGAGAGGAGGGAGAGGGAGAGCGAGAGAGAGATTTTGTCTTATATGCAAAGTGAAAAGATAAATGTAGTTAAATTTACCCATCTAATTTCTAGGCTAGCTGCATATTTAGGCTAATTCAGACCAATGTCACTTTTTTTAGGCCTTTTTGCATAGGGACGTCACCATCAATATGATTACTATAAGTATCGATGTCCATTTCTCTATGTGAGGTTGACCTCTCAGGTCATTTGACCTCACCAGTCGGAGGTCATATGAGGGTCACCGGTAATACATGCTCGAACGACTGGACCCAGGAGCCCAATACCTGGCATGGAGACTCACATGACCCCCAATTCGGACATAAGTTATGTGAGGTTGGCCTCCGAGGTCATGTGAGGTCACCAGTCGGATGTCATTTGAGGTCACCGGTAATAGAAATAAGTGTGCACAAATACTGTGCGTTAATCTGCGAAAGCTGAAATAGAGTTTCCGGACCTCTTATAATCTCTCTTCAAATGCATAAGAGGTGTATGGTCTTTCTGGAGTAGAAAGCAAGACTGAACTAGAACAAATAAAATTAGAGTGTTCACCTTTTTGGCCTGGCCACGCCGCGTACCCCTGCCAGTCTATATACATATTCAGGGGCATGTTTAACCTATGCGGGGCCCACGGCACTTGGTGAGCTGCGGAGTCCCTTCACTTCTAACACACACACACACACACACACACACACACTCACTGTGCTCGTGGAAAGAGAGAGAGAGAGAGAGAGCCATTATTAACAGTAGCCTGGGAATGATCCCATTGTCTGTACGTTATGTTCATGTACCTTCTGATACTGGATATCACATGTTAGTCATTGATTAATTATGAACATACTGTACATACCATACTCATTGCAGATTTTCATTATGTAAATTAACTACTTTGGTTAATAAAACTTAGGTTTAGCTACATTAAATGGCAAACCCTATTAACCATTAAGCACTCACAGTTCACAGTTAGCATGTATAATGCTTACAATTTATTTGTAAAATAAATTTTTGACACACTATTTCTGAGTATGTTTCAGTAAACACAAAACAGAATTTGCCTCAAAATAATACAATAACGAATTTCACGAGAATCAAAAGTGAGGCATTAATAAATAATGACTTCAGTGAACACATAAAAGTAAAATTCCTGTCAAACCCAAAATAATGATGTTTCTCAGTTGCACCAAGTTAAACACATCTTTTCCTACACCTTTTTCTAGTGACTTTAGATATTAAGTCGCGTTCTGACCCTGTCCCGCTCGCGGGCGGCACGTATAGTGAGAGGCTGGAGCTGGAGGGAAGAGGATCTGAGGGTGGTGGGTACAAGTAAGGCCACAGGTGAGGAACGCTTTAGTCAGTTACGTGCTTTGGCTCCTTGTAATATCCCACTCAATACTGATTACTGTCAAATCCCCCAACTTTTCCTGGCCTAAGTTTGTTCTTAGGCAGTTTTTCACCCGCTTTAAAGTAGAAAAAGATCGCTCATTGGAAGACATAATAGTAACATAAATTCTCAGTGCTGCACATACGAGTACATTGGGAAATGCCATAGAAAGTTATGTTGTGAACAATTCATCAAGGGGCCTCCAAGGGATTTTGCATAACTTCTGGCTTCCCTTTTGCATACTGATAATTCTTAAGAAACTCATCTGGTAAAAACTCCTCTAGATCCTCTGGATACATGTGTTACAAAATAAGAGCTCTTTCCCTTATTTCACTGGTGTCATTTGATTTTTCACCACCGTTTACTTCAGTCAGCGCATTAAACTTATCATTGAGGAATTACTTCATCATGAAAATGTAATGAATTCATCATGATAAAAGTATGCATCTCAACACGCGACATCGGAATAGGTAGTCACCTTGTTGTTATAAACACCAGTACTTTTGTGTCATAAGTTTGCTATGAAGCATACCTCAGTAATGATTATGGAGACAAATTAGTGACAGGATGAATAGGCACATAACTGACTACGGTGTTCCTCACCTGTGGCCTCACTTGTACACACCACCCTCAGATCCTCCTCCCTCCAGCTCCAGCCTCTCACTATACATGCAGCCCGCCAGCGGGACAGGGTTAGAACGCGAACCATCCTGTTGTAAACTTCTAATCGTCTCTCTCTCTCTCTCTCTCTCTCTCTCTCTCTCTCCACATGGTCGACTGAATAAATAAGTTTAGCTTACGCAGGGCAGACTGAGAGAACGGCCATTATTTGTATAGCAGAGTTAGAACTCTGTAGTATAGTTGCAATTAGTATGAATTAACTTAAATATTTATATGCGGTATGCATTTTTTTTTAAATTATATGCAGGGCCCCATGGACCGTGGGTAATAGGCCACGTTCCCTATGTGCCCTGGGGTAAACATGTTCCTGTATATATTAATGAAAATGAATAACAATATCTGGAATCTACACTTCTTCCTTCTTGCTGAGTGTGATTATAGTGAGTCAAGTGAAAACGACCAGTTGCTGTGAAATATTTGTTATGAAATGATGGATGTAGCGGCTATCAACTGAGCCACATGGGTTTGTTTACGTTTCATTCTCGTGTTTTCCATCTCTAATTTATGTGTTTTCTTTTGTAGATAAGTTTACTAACATTAGTTTAAGATTGTAAGACCTAGAAAAGAGAGTGATAAATAGAAGGAAAAACTTAGCAAAGGCATGAAAAATGATGAAGGAATGGGTTGAGGTGAAGAAGGGAGAGGCAGCACGAGCATACTCCCACCTAGCGGTGTGCATAATGCATTCTAGAAGTTTTGAGACTTTTTAAGGGGAGACATTTATTTATTTAAAAAAGTACAAAACTCTAATCTCCTTCAAAATAGGACTCTCCAACTTCAATGCATTTCTTTTAGCGCTCCAGCCACTTCTCGAAGGCCCCCTCGTAGTCCTCCAAAGTGAAGGTGTCTAGGACCCTTGTCACAGCCTCCTTCATCTCCTCAACGTCTTCAAAACGACTGCCCCTGTGGTTCTCCTTCAGCTTGGGGAATAACTAGAACTCGCAGGGGGCAAGATCTGAACTGTAGGAAGGGTGAAGGACAGTCTTGATGCCCATCTTTGTCAAGTAGTTGGTCACCAGGATGGAATTGTGCACTGTCCTTGTGCACGTGCCAACGACCCAGTTTGAACAGCTCTGGCCTGTTGCAATGAAATCTCTTCCTGAACTCCCTACCTCCACATAGTATTCTTTGTTGACTGTCTGGCCGCAGGGAACCCAGTGGATGTTGATGATGCCCTTGTTGTCGAGGAAGGGGATCATCACGAGCTTCTAAGTGGACTTTCTCTGCCCGGCCTTCTCGTGTCTGGGGGAGTCAAAATGCTTCCACTGGGAACTCTGTCTCTTGGTCTCTGGATCATAACAGTATATCCAGCTTTCGTCACAGGTCATCAGAGACCCAAGAGCACTCGGATTAGAGGTAATGAGCTCAACCATCTCCCTGCTGTCACGAACACGTCTTTCCTTCTGTTCGTTATTGAGCACCCTGGGAACAAACTTTGCACAAATTTTGTGCATGTTCAGATCTTCATGAATAATTCTGTGAACAGTTGCCACACCGACTCCAAACTGTGTACTTATTGTCTGAATAGATACACGACGGTCCTCGTCCAGAAAACTGCGAATTTTCTCAACCAACTCTGGCGTTCTGACGTCCCTCTCCCTCCTGCACCTCTTTCACATCCTCTCTGTCGTCCTGGAACCTCTTGTGCCAGCGAAAAACAGATGCTCTGCTCGAACAAGTTAATCCAGGAGCAGTCTGGATCATTTCATTAGTTTCTGTAGTGTTCTTGCCCAGTTTAACACAAAACTTTATTGCGTAGCGAGCTTCCAAATTGTCTTCACGTCCCGACTGCATTCTGGAAACTAGTCAGCTGTGACAGGAAGTGTATAGTAGGGTGTGTTTAAAGTGTTGTAACAGCCATCTCCTTCAACCAGGAAAAACAAAATTTGGCATGTTAGCTTATTAGATGTACAGTAATGATGTATTAAAGTGAAAATAATCTAGGACAGTTAGAAGTGCCTCTCCCAAAAGAGTCTCAAACCTTCTGGAATGCACTAACAGATCTTGGGGACTAATCAGGCATTTTCAGCATTGCAATATGTCGTATCAAGTCTTAGGTTATTTCACACACACCCATCGAAAATTACTGGGTCCACCCCTGATAGGGACCACAGCTATATTTCTGTAAAGTTACAGTTTACAGCTCTTTTGGTTTTTCTCTGAAATGTGTTACAAAGAAAACACTGAGCAGATTTGAATTCGGTAATTTCCACTAGGTTAAATGGCAAAATATTAAGCCAAAATTCACAGGATACTTTTTTATCACAGGATTTTCATCTAAATAGCTATATCTTAATTAGGCTCTGAGATATTTCATTTTCAAATTGGCAATTTTTGACCCAGTAATGAGTATATAGCCTTGAAAAATAAGTCGGTCATTTATATTTGGCACAAGTATTTAGGTTACCCTTGGGTACTTTCTTATATAATATCAAGATCTAAGAAAAAAGTGCAAAGAAAAATAATAATACCAAAACAATAAGCTTCTCCATACATATGGCGAAGCTTAACAATAATCATAATAGAAATGATAACTACAAAGTGCTGAGAAAGTGCGTACCTTCTCTCAAGCCAATGAAATCTAAGATTTACTGCTCTAATGCCTCTTTCCTACCAGAAGAATTCTATTATGGTCAAACATAGCCAATCAGTTATTTCTGCAGTCCTAGTTTGGTCTAGTATCGAATCTCCAAAATTTGCAATTTATTCATGTACTCGGATCCTTATCCACCTCATAATGAAATCAACTCTTGCTTGAGCTGCCAGACCCACTTCCCACTTATTCACCAGTTTTCATGGCAATTGATAACACCTCATTTGATGTAGTGCTGCCTACTTCTTCCATCACTTTTATCTGTCTTTTTCTGTGCGTGCCCTCCTCCCTTCCAGTTTCTACCTTCCTTCCTGTCACTTTCTAGTACTTCTCTTTTCGCTTTAGGTGGTCCGTTATTTAATGACAAACCTAATGGTTTCGCATAACCAAGGAAACCCTGTACAACGGTGGATAATAACCATACTACAAAATAACCTGGTGATGTGGATCCGACTATGGTACCTCTATTAACTGAGTGAAAAGGAGCAAATGCAGCATCTATCCATGAATTAAACCTTCACATTCTTCCCTGTGCCTCGCAGTGGCGAGGCGTTGTTTACGGGAAGGGAACATGGGTTAATGACGCTGGACGATCCTTCTTTGGTGATTGCGTGTCTGTGTATGATGTGTCTGCTTTCCAAGATTGACATGGGACTACGAAACAAAAACATCATCAACAACCACAGCTGGATGATTCCGTCACTGATGCCTGTCCAGGATGCAACTCAGCAATGGATGACGGCCACCATGCCGCACACGGGGAGGAGACGGACACCAGCCACCCTTGCTCTAACTCCACAAAAGGAGGTATAGTGACGGCCACCTTGCCGCACTCACTCTCACCGGGTGACGGCCACTTTGCCACACTCACTAACACCAGGTGATGGCCACCTTGCTGCACATGGGGAGGAGATGGACACTAACCACCCTCGCTCTAATTCCACAAAAGGAGGAATGGTGATGGCCACGTTCCCGCACCTAAGAGATGGCCACCGTGTCGCTCCACTAAAAGACCAAAAAGAAAGGGTCATGGCAAGTGCCCTCTCCCTCTCTCCCCACAGGAACATCTTCCCCCTCGACCAGCAATTGGAGGAGGCCTGGCAAGGACCCCTGGTGTCTGGAGTCTTAGTCCTCTCCCTCGACTCCCGGCGGCCCCAGCCCCTGTTGGACTGTCACCCCGAGCTGCCGCAGCCCACACCTGACGGAGGCTCAGCAGCAAAACCGCAGCCCCAGGACCAGCCGAAGCGTCCCCAGGACCCGGGGGCAAGACCTCCCTAGTCTCACACAACGACCCCTTCGCCAGCTGGGTAAGCACAGGCAAGTGCGCCTACTCTCCCTGTTTGAGCCCAGCCACTAGGCCCGAGCCCTGTACTCTAGCGGAAGGGCACACCCTCTACCACAGCCCTCTCACCACTCCCGGATGAGACGACAATCGGTCGACCTCCTGATGCAGGCCCCAGAAACCCCGTTGACCCTAGGGCCACCTGATGCAGGGCGCTGACCTGGGCCCTCCAGTACTACTGGGCCTCATACTGCAGCAAGCCCCAGTCACATCCTCCTGTCGCCAATTCCTCCGGCCATGTCTATCAGTGTGTGACATTATTTTCTTGTTAAGTGTGCCATACATATTGTAACAGTATTGTAATTTGTGGTAATGTATGTGTAAGGTTGTTGCCCTGAGTTTCATGCTTTGTTCCCACTAAATGCCTTAAAAGAGCCAACCCGGTCTAGATAGAGAACCTCGCTCCAGGTTCCGTGTCCAAGGGACGAGAAATCGCGTCCTTATACACGCAGCATAACACTGGTGGCCAGCGGTGGTTCTGGGTGGCAACAGGGGAACAAGTGAAACTTTGGCAATATGGCAACAAAACCACACGTCCAGATACCCAAATTCGATCCTGAGCAATATGACACCCACCTATACATGGAAATAGTAAAACCACTGCTAGACATAGTCTTCGAGACAGACAGAAAGAAAATAGCAGTAACACTACCACTTCTGGGCAAAACAGTAGCCACAATTTCACCTAAAATCATCCCGAAGCTGACATGGCCGGATTTCACCCAACTAGTGACTCAAGCAGTCACCCCATTTTTAGGTAGATTCATAACATTGTCACATCTCGACTGCCTAACTTGCTATGGAAACCTCGACGACTCACTCGTCCAGGCCAGGCGACTCGTCACCGTCACATACCCAGACTGTACTATGGAAGCCTGGGAACAACACATCTTCGCATCTTCGATACCCTGATCAGGATCCTCCCCAGTGCTATCAGGGAGCACTTCACCATACAGGACCCAACTGGAGACCTGGATAAAGATATCCAACTCGTGTGACACTTACTGGCCGCATGGCCCACCCCTCAACATATCGGCGCTGTAACCCAAGAAATGGCGCCACGCCACAACCCAGGGCCACCTCCAGCCCAACCAAGTCCTCCATCGATGTCCTCTATCCACAATCTAATTTCCATTAACCCGTGGGAATTCATCGCATGCAGCCACCGATGCCCACTCCACAACATCTGGGAGCAGCTAAATGCCACCCACATTGCTGCTCCACTAAAAGACCAAAAAGAAAGGGTCACGGTAAGTGCCCTCTCCCTCTCTCCCCACTGGGACATCCTCCCCCTCGACCAGCAGTTGGAGGAGGCCTGGCAAAGGACCCCTGGTGTCTGGAGTCTTAGGCCTCTCCCTCGATCCCCGGCGGCCCCAGCCCCTGTTGGACTCTGTCACCCCGAGCTGCCGCAGCCCACACCTGATGGAGGCTCAGCAGAAAGACCGCAGCCCCAGGACCAGCCGAGACATCCCCAGGACCCTGGGGCGAGACCTCCTTAGCCCCACACGACGACCCCTTCGCCGGCAGGGTAAGCACAGGCAAATGCGCCTACTCTCCCTGTTCGAGCCCAGCCCCTAGGCACGAGCCCCGTACTCTAGCGGAAGGGCACACCCCCTTACACAGCCCTCTCACCCCTCCCGGATGAGACGACGGCGGGTCAGCCTCCTGACGCAGGCCCCAGAAGCCCCAGCGACCCTAGGGCCACCCGACGCAGGACGCTGACCTGGGCCCTCCAGTACTACTGGGCCTCATACTGCAGCAAGCCCCAGTCACACCCTCCTGTCGCCAAGTTCTCCGGCCCTGTCTATCTGTGTGCAACATTATTTTCTTGTAAAGTGTGCCATACATATTGTAATAGTATTGTAATTTGTGGTAATATACGTGTAAGGTTGTTGCCCTGAGTTTTATGCCTTATTCCCACTAAATGCCTTAAAAGAGCCCAACCCGGTCTAGAAAGAAAACCTCGCTCCAGGCTCCGTGTCCAAGGGACGAGAAGTCGCGCCCTTATACACGCAGCATAACAGTAATAATAATGATAATAATAATAATAATAATAAGGCAGATGTGCAGTTCTTTCCTGTGCATTCAGAGAAAACATGGAAAATGTATACCCACTACCCAGTCTTGCGTAAGGTATGCCGATTTCTCTGAAATCCATTGCGTAAGGAGAAAACAACCAAGGGCTAGAAGCTCAAAAGGTTATTACCTTAAAGATGAAATAAAACAAGATAACAGAGAGCTACTTTCCCCTAAATCTGATCTTTTTTAGTTTGGGAGAAGGGTTGATCCCACCAAAAATCATTGGTGGAGTCATGCTCCCTAAATATCGCATTACGGAAGAGGGTCCATTGTACAACGTGTACCAATATATCAAAGCCATATCTGACCTGCTTTCACTGTTTCTGAGAATTTTTAATTTAGTGAGGGGAGGGTGAACCCCCCGAAAAATTATGGTTGCTAAATTTTATATAATGTAAAATGTTCTCAGTAACCACCTGAACTCACCTGGGATTCTGGGAAGCATCATTCAGATCCA
>JAGKTI010007611.1:0-30239 GCA_018397915.1 Birgus latro
ACAGTATCCTCTCGTGGCAACTGCTCCCTGCCTGTAGAGGCCCCCCTCGACAAGTCGTAGGCCGAGACGATGGAAGAAGGCATAGGGAATGTTGAAAAAGTCTACAGGAACGGCAACGCACGTTCCGCTACCACGAGCAGTGGGGAAGAGGTCTGAACTCCACGGCTGCCAGCGAGAGAATGTGGCTGATGGTCATTCATTCACTTTATTAATTTCCTCTCCTCCAGAGAGGACAGGGCCCTTTTTTGGTCCAGTTGTTGACGTGGGGCTCAACGCTCAGAGTGTTAGGTGAGCTTACGTAGGCTGAGGTGCACTTTGCACAACACTCGAGAGCATACTGAAGGGGGCAGTTGCAACATGACAAGCAACTGCATTCCGTAGCTAATAAAATGCATGGGCAGCAAGTAAATGTCGAGGTATGTCAGGATTAGGGTAGGGATTACCAACACGGAGGCGTGTTGTGGAGGGACAGCAGAGGAGATAGTGGAGGAGAGGGAATGGCGTAGTCGTGTTGCAGTGGACGCAGCTAGTGGTTGGGTCATCAGCTGGTCGAATGACCTGGCTACGACACTTGTTGCCTAGGCACAAACGGCGAATACAAATGAGAATCCTATTATTGACAGACCTTGTTGACGGAAGAGTCTCGTACTGGGTGGCCTAAGCAAACCATGTTGCTGAAGAAGAGCCTTGAAGAACATGGGACTCATGGTCCTCCCGGTTGAGGATAGGGCATCTGTTACGTATAGCCTGTTTTAAATGAGAGAGGCTGATTAGGGCGGGAACATCAACTTGAGGATGCTCTGCCGCGAGTCTTGCATCGACGTCTGCCTTTTCATTCCCAGTTATGCCAACATGACTTGGAATCCAGTGAAATGTGATGGAGCGGTTTATGTCGTGAATTTGGTGGGCAGTGCTGAGGATGCCGGATATTAGCCGTACATTGTCAGAGTGGTGAGGCTTGTGAAGGGTCTCTAGGGCTGATAAGGAGTCAGTGTGAATGAGGATGGTTGGAGCTGTTGTAGCAGCCTGAGCATCCCTAAGGGCTTCGGCAATGGCAACGAGCTCAGTCTGTAAGGTCGAGGAGCCATCAGTGACACGAACACCACTGGTCCGATCACCACAGACAAATGCAGCTCCAGCTCTTGGCGCGATGACTGAGCCATCAGTGTAATAAGAGACTGTTTCAGGGGTGGTGAGTAAGTGGATATGTCGAAATCCCTCTTGACACAGCTGCTGAACAGGGGTGTGGGCTTTGGGAGAGGAAGGAGGGATGATGAATTTGAAAGGTGAGGCGGACCACGATGGGGGCTGGTGAAAAGAAGAAACAGGCAGATCAGGGCCTTGTGTCATATAGTGAGACACATCAAATGTGTGGATGGCATGGGCTACTCTGCGAGTCCAGCTACGTGTAAGCAGGTCGGGGTGTAAACGGACTGCAGCCATGATTCGTGGTAGGAGTGGGAGTGGAGACCCATTGTGGGCTAGTTTAGTAGCAAGCCCAGCAACCCTCGCCTGAATACGGTGGTACAGGGATTCCACATTGCAGTCAAGGCGGAGGTTGCAAAGGCGAGTCCACATCGGGGAGCCAGTCATTATGCGTAAGGCCTCATTTTGAATCACCTCAACCCTACTAATCAGCGGTATGTCTAGTGTTGGTAGCACAGGGGCAATGTAGTCAATGAGAGAGCTGATGGCTTGAACGTAAAACAAACGCAGGACATGGTATGAAGCTCCTCCGCCCTTCCCTGCTAGAGCTCGGTGTGCACTGAGACGCAGTTTGGCTCTCTCGCGTAAGTAATTGACCTTGGTCCTGAACGAAAATTTGGCATCAAGCCACACTCCTAGGTACTGGTGGTCTGCGACGTAATGAATCGGTGAGGAACCTAGATAGAGCTGCCCAACAGGGGTGGCAATGCCAATTGGCAAGGCTTTTGTTTTGTTATAATTGATCTTGAGGCCAAGCTCTACACACTCACGATGAAGGCGAGACAGGGCTCTCTGGGCTTTGGCATAATATGGCCCTCCATGTATGACAATTGTCAAGTCATCGGCATAACAGAGGAGGCGTACTCCAGGGCCAAGGTCTACCTGTAACAGACATTCAACAAGGGTGTTAAACAGGGTTGGGCTGATTACACTGCCCTGAGGAGTGCCATTGATGTGTCTGTGTGTAGAGGAGATGTGGCCCTGAAAACGGACAACAGCCTGGCGATTATCAAAGAAGTTTGCGAGCCATTGGAGGAGGCGGCCACGGACGCCTTTGTTGGCCAGAGCAGTGAGAATTGCCTCCGGGCATGCTAGCTCAAAGGCTTTTTCCAAATCTAAGAATATGGCCTGTCCTTTTCCCCCTCGCAATTCTGACATGAAAGAGCCCAGACATTCAGCTACCCCTTTGCCCCTGGTGAAAGCAAAGAGATGGCTATGAGGAGAGGCTGTGCACCATTGTAACCGGTGCAGAACCATCCTTTCGGCAGTTTTACAGAGGCAGCTGAGGAGAGAGATGGGTCTGAAGGTGCCAGGGTCTTTTGGTTTTGCAATGGGCTGAATAACCGCCATTTTCCATTGAGTAGGGAGTGTCCCCAGCTCCCAGGAGTGATTTAATAAGGCAAGGAAGGCATCCCTGGTTGCTGGGCCAGAGTGGGCAAGCATAGAGTATGTGATCCCATCTAAGCCTGGGGCAGTGTCTGTACTGGTCTTAAGAGCCCGTTCAAGTTCTTGAATGGTGAAGAGACGGTCAGTATTGGCAGGGCAGTCTTGGGCAGTGATAATGACCGGTGCACGTTCATGGTGTAATGCCTCTTGACGATGACGTGTAGCAGGTGGGAGCTGATCCGGGAAGGTGCGTTGAGCGAACGCTGCAGCTAATCTCTCTGCCTCTCCCTGGGGGTCACGGTGAGAGGGAGGGCGAACCGGAGGGGGGTGAGAGACAGCCCTCAGACGTTGCCAAAGTTGTCCCAGCCTCGTGTTTGCCCCAAGAGAGACACCATTCAAGACATTTGTTTTCTTTAATCGTGTTTTTCTCTGTTATGGCATGCCTTATTACTGCCTGGAGATAGTGGAGACTGGCAGGCGTGGGTTGAGTCCTGTATAATTTCTTTGCCCTGTTTAAGTGGCGATTGAGTTCCTGCACCCGATCGCAGTAAAACCATCGATCCCTATGGAACTTCGCAGTGGTAGAAGTTCTCAGGATGGCGACTTCGGCAGCAACCTGAAAGGCAGTTGAGACTTGCCGCACATGCACGTGTATATCAGAGGAAGGGGCTAAGGAAGTCAATAAGCGGTCAAGAGTGGACATAAAAAGGTCCCAGTTGGCCCTTTTGGTGTTCCACCTGGTGGGGGGGCCTATAGGTCAAGGAATCAGGGCTAGGTCGAATGAGCAGAGGATGGCATGATGGTCAGATACAAGGATGGGGTGAATCATCCACTGTGTTAAGGATGCCACATTAGATGAAGAAAAGGTAAGGTCTAACCTCCCCCCATGCAAATGAGTGGGGATATGCGTGTTGTTTAGGAGGGATATGTCAGGCACTCCCTCCATGAGCTCAGCAATGTGGTGTCCTGCAGGATTTGTGGCCCCAGGGGAATCGAGACACGGGTGATAAGCATTGAAATCCCTGCCTATTAATGTTGGTTCAGCAGAAGCAAGGGTGAAAAGTTCTGCAAGGTCTAGGACCGCTGAACGACTGCGGTACAAGTTAAAAATGTTGAGGGTGTTGGAAGCTAAAGTGACTGAAATCCCCTGTATTTCGACCCCCTCTCCACAGTGGGGGGGTGATTGAATAACCATTGCGGGGATATGGCTCCTGATCAGTATGGCGCACCCACGGGGACCACCTCGAGCATGAGGTAGGAGGAAAGAAGCAAAGCCCCTAAGGCTCAAGGAGCGGTTTCTCGGGATGAGGGTTTCCTGAAGGAGGAAAATGTCCACTTGATCACGATGAGCAACTTCCTCAAGCAGGACACGCTCATTATTAGCACCGAGAACATTCCATTGAATGAAACGGAGACCACCAAGGGGGACATGTTGAAGAGGAGTAGAAGATGGTACTGCTTGCGGGACAGGCGATCGTGAGGCTATGAGTTGAGGAGGAGGCCCTCAGTCGTCCGTGACTGGCTGGTTCTGGGGTGGTAGAGGAGACCGAGATCGTTGCCGAGGTAATCCCCTGGGGGTGGCTGATGCAGACCTCTGTTTGTGGTCGAGGGACACAGACCGATGCTTGGATTCTCTTGACCGTTTGTGCCGGGGAGTCAGAGCTGACAGTGATAGGTAGTGAAGGGAAGCCGGAGATTCGGTTACTGGCGGAGTATGGTCGAGGGCAGGAGTGCTCATCCTGGGTTGCACTTCTTCTAGGGCAGAGGGAGGAACACTCTGAGTGTCGGGCTGGGTGGTTCCTGCGAAGTATGAGTTCTGCATCCATTCGTCGACCAGTCGGTCCACCATCAGGCCAAGTGGAGCAGGATCGAGAGGGTGACCTAGTTGCGCCCCTATGATGGCCATGATGACCTTCCCTAGCTTCCCGTTCTCGATCGACAGCGATCTGTCCAGGATGGAGTGCGGAAGCTGTCGTGGTGGGTGGTGGTGCCGTCACTGACTCTGTCTCAGTCACAGAGTCGTGCATCAAGGGCGTGGGCAATGGCTGAGACTGGAGGGGGGTCATATGTGGTGCAATGTTGGAAGGGCCGGCTGGATGGTGAGGAGGCACCACAGATGTCGTGCTGGTGGTTGGCAGGGGAGGAAACTCGGCTTGGGTGAAGGTTGGGGGAGTGCTGGAGAGGATGTGGTACTTGTCCTGACCCCATACAAACGTGCCCGGTGGTGCAGGGGATATGATCTGCTCCTGCACCCACTGCCTTTGCCTCGCGATCCCTCTCTCCACCCTCTCTCTCCGGGCTGGCATGACCTATTCCAAGCGTGGTGAGAATCCCCGCAGTTTGGACATTTCGATGAGATCGGTTCCCCAGCCTTGAACTTGTCGAGGCACTGTTGAGTGTTGTGTTTGCCGCTGCACATGGCACAGGTTGGCGGGCGACTGCAGTTGTTCTGGTGGTGCCCGAAGCGCTAATACTTGAAGCAGCGGAGAGGTTCTGGGGAATAAGGGCGGAGGAAGAAGGTGCAAAAGTTGCCCAGAAGAAGTTTTTGAGGGATGATCCCTCTCAGTGTCACCACAACTTGCCTTGTGGGTTTGCCCTTTGCCAGACAACGTGCTGCCTCTTCCACCTGAGGGTGGCGGAGGATGGGAGTCAGCGGATAGGAATGAGGGTAACCCATAAGGGTCGCCTTCTGGGTGGTGAGGTTAGGGTCGATCTCTTTGATAGTGATCGGTTTCCATGCAGCGCTGGTGATTGTTCGCAGTGCAGACAGAGTAGTGTCGTTGTGAGGGATGAGGACTGTGCTCAGGTCCCGGCCCTCACGAATGGTATAAGTGAGGCTGGGGTGTTCGTCCTCCAGTGCCAGTGCCATCATGATGTCGTACGTCGTGGGAAACGAATCGTGAGGTGGGATAATGAAGGCCGGATGTTTGGATACTGGGGAAGCTGGGGGTCTTACTGACACAGCTGGGGCCCGAGATGTTGGTAATGTCTGAGTAGGACGGCGTGGTCGGCTGACGACAGAGGGAGTGGCGTTTTCCTGGGGAGTGGAGGGCTGTAATATGGAGGAGGAGGCACTTGAAGAGGGCATGCCGGAGATGGCAATCCGCGGCTTTTTGGCAGAGACAATGGAAAAGCCGCTGGCATCCTCAGCTGAGGCCGAAGATTGAGCAGCGACAACGCCCTGTTGGGCAGCATGGGTAGTCTGCAGGGGTAACTGAGACGGTTCATTAAGAACAAGCTGACGATCGGCGGTGTCCAGGCTGGTGTGTGGAGCAGATGGCTTTTCCATGTTCACAGAAGGGGCAGTGTTAGTTGAAGGAGAGATCTCCGTAGGAGATACCTCTTCCATGGCCTCATGTACCCGGGCAATCTTAACAGAACACGCCGAAGATGATGCAGTGGAGGCAGCATAATGAGGACGGGGAGCAGTTCCCTTAGGCTCAGAGAACGAGGGAGCAGCAGGGGAGTCACAAAGGGAGGAGTGCGAACTCCCTGAGGAAAGTTGCCTCTCACATTTCGGCGTAGGAGACCCGCTACTGCCCTGTGAGGGACGTGTCCTAACCCTACCAGAAGAGCCGTTCCCAATGCTTCCTATAGCCAGGCTCTAAAGGCCCCCCCTCATGGAATTGCCTTAACGGCACCCCTTCAGGGTTCGCCGTCGTACCACGTTGGGAGACACTAACGGCTAGCCTAGCCGTGAAACACACACACACACACACACACACACACAATCACACGAGTCAAAAGCAGTCTACCCTTCTGAGACTAAGTCCAGGAAAAGGAAAAGCTCAGGTAATTCTCCCTCAGTGCCAGAGACTGTCCCCAAATGGCAAAAAGAGGTAAACCAGCAAAAAGCTTTCTTCTATACTGGAGACTAAGTCGATTGATAGAGACTGACTGACAGAGCTCCGCGCTGGACGGTGTCTAGGCAAGCAATGGAGGGAGTTTTTTTTTTCTTGAGGCTTAATGGCCATCGTCCTCGTGGGGGACATTAGGCCAGCTAAATATATATAAAAAGGTAGTCAGGGCAGTCTCACGTCACTACTGGCCGAGCTCTTACCGCAGTCGTGGCGGGAGCATATGGTAAAAGGCTCGAAGATCGGCTAGACGTGCCTCCTCCCCGCGAATGATCAGGATGGGTCTGATCTCCTCACCCATGTCGGCAGCCCGGAGCAGGTCGTAGAGGGTGGTGTAGGTCGTGGCTCCGAGCTGGTACGACCGGGTGTGGGCATCGAGGGTCAGGAAGTGGCGGTAGGAGGCTACATCTAGCTGATTCTTGAGGTCGATGATTGGAGGGCGAGATGGAAGGCCCTCTGCTGCTGGAGGAGGGGAGGACTCACGAATCTCCTCCTCAACCGAGGAGCCGGTCGACGCTTCCTCGGCCATGGAGGCAGTATCTGAAGACTCCTGCCGCTCCTTCGTCATCAATGGTTCCTCGTGAACCTGTGCCGCGGTCTGGATCGTGATCTTTGACATTGCCGGGTCGTCAACAGAGAGAGTGACAGTTTCCCTGTTAAAGGGAAGCCTCGAGTCACAGCCTCTTCCTCGGGGTCTGACGAGGGGCAGCAGATCGTTGCTGCCGGGCCCTACGCCCCCGTCGGTGAGGAATCGAGTGTATGTCGCGGGCGAAGCACTCGGGAATGACAAGGGAAGGCAGCCCGTTCTCCTCAAAGATACTAGGGAGGAGAACGCGCAAAGCCCCCTTAAGGAGGGAGTGACGTTGTTTGTTGTTGTTTGATATTTGACCACACTAGGTGGGCACGGGCAAACTAAGAGCCCGTCAGGGTAGTGCTAAGTGCACTTTCTGAATTACTTAGGGGGTGGGTATTCACTCGCTAGAGATAGTAATGTATTGAAGGGGGAGTGAGCAATAATGCCGGCTGCATCGATGAAATCGATATCAGACCGGACAAAGCTCGCATCGGTGCGGGATCTGAGCCTGGCAGTGGCTGGGCAGTGAAGTATTTAGTGGTTACACTTATCAACCCGACTAAATCTTCCTCAGGATTACCCACTAATGTTTAATAATGAACGGTTATGTCCTGCATCATCCTTGAACATGCTTGGGGTTTCATTCTCTCGGGATTTATCTTGAAAAGAACATATTACATCTCTTGTGAAATCTGCCTCCAAGAGATTAGGTGTGCTAAGCCGATTCCAAACTTTCTTTACCCCTGCACAGTTGTTGACCTTGTACACGGGTTTTATTCGCCCGTGTATGGATTACAACTCTCATGTGTGGGGAGGCTCGCCACATGCAGCTCTTCTAAATAGGGTGGAGTCAAAGGCTATTCGTCTGATTAACTCTCCTCCTCTTACTGATTCCCTTCAACCTTTGTCTCTTCGCCGCACTGTTGCATCTTTATCTCACTTCTGTCGCTACTTCAATGGTCACTGTTCCTCTGAACTGTCTGCTTGCATCCCTCCACCTCTACGACGGGCAAGTAGGACCCGTCTAGCAACAAACTCTCATCCCTTTTCTGTCCAACTCTCTAATGCAAGAGTTAACCGTTACTCCCAGTCCTTCATTTATGCAACTGGTCAACTCTGGAACTGTCTTCCTCTGTCTGTATTTCCTACTTCCTATGATCTCCAGTCTTTCAAACAGTGTGTCCAGGCATCTCGAATTGAACGGATCTTGAATTTGGCTCTCTTTTGTACTATTTTTTCTTTTTCTTGGAAGGAACAGTATGGAGGCCTGTGGCCTTTGGTTCCATCTTCCTTTCATAAAAAAAAAGTCACAGTGGTGGGAGGGTTAGTCCCGGTCCTGGAAGAGGGAGGGTAAAGTGGAGACCCTCAACCTCCTGGTGGCGGACAGGGCTGCTCCAGTAAGGGACAGGCCCATCCTCCCCGGCGGAAACACTGCTGCAGAGAGCTGGTCCCACCGAGAGCAGCGGTGGAGGTGTTGTCTCGGTGGGAGATGGACTGCGATGATGATGATGATGATGAAAAGATTCGTCACACAAGTGTGACTTGGGCTCAGGGTGGAGAGCCCGTAAGAGTCATGTTTGGAAACGCATCAGGGTAATTTTGAAAATAATAAGAGTTTGGTTTAAAGAGATTGCTAGCCTGCAATTTAGCAATAATGGTCTGGGCAACAGCGTGAGGGTCAATAAGCGAGACAGGGTCGAGGCTGGAGTCCTGAGAAGGCTGGAGGCTGGAGTCCTGAGAAGGCTGGAAGTCCTGGTGAACAGCGGAGGAAGTTGAAGGGGGAGGAGGAGAGGGTGGGAGACGTGGAAAGTTGTCTCCATCTCCTTGGCTGGAAGCGGCCTGGATTTCTTCCCCTTCCTCTTCTTCCTGGGTGCAGGAGGAGGCGACGGAGATGCAGGAGCCTCCACAGTGGCCTGGAGGTCTGCCTCAGGTGCACCGTCAGGAATGGCAGCCCGAACGACAGCAGCTGGTGGTGGCGAAGGAGGGGCGACGTCATCCTCGTCCCGAAGGATGGAAGGCTCGGGAGAGGCGGTCCTCCTTGAAACTGCTGACGGCGGGCGTTGGTCACAGGTGGGTGTGGCGTCCATTGGCGTGGTGAGCAAGGGCGCAGCGTCCAGGGGCGGAGCAGAAGTAGTGGTGGAAGAGGTACTCGCTTTGTTTACAGGAGCGTCAAGCTGCAGCCTTCTTCGCGGTGTTGTGTGAGGTTTGGAAGGCCGCAGAGTGGTGGAAGGACGCTCCTGATGAAGGGCTGGTCGAGCATCACGAGCGAAGCCCTGAGGGATGACAAGGCGCGGCAGCCCGTTCTTCTAAAAAATCTGGGGGAGAAGAACAAGCAGCGCCTCCCTGTCATCACCACAGAAAGCATTCGCCGTCGCGATGCACATGGCGACGATCGTGTCCACTCCTCCATAACGTCGGGATCCTTCGGCCGGCCACCACGAGCCGAGGGGCACCGCCGTGAAGGAGCAACACCCTTCACAGCAGCACCTCCCGGCCCGGTGACGCCCCTAGCCTCGGGATCCTTCGGCGTCTGGACGACGTGGAACATGACAGTCTCGCCCTTAGCTAACAAAAGCAAGGGGCATTGTGGAGAGGGAGCAGGGATACCGGAACAATGTACGAATACATCAGCACCAGTGTCCTGGTGCCGAATGAACCCGTACTTTGCCCCTACGCTGTACCACTTCACAGTGCCTTGAATTAACTGCTCTCCTTCAGCATGCCCAGTACTGCTATGGTTTGCCCCCCTCAACGGGTCGAAGGCAGAAGCAGAAGAGGCCATGTTGAGAGAGGAGAGATGTTGCCGCCACCACTGCTGGACAAAGCTGATGATGATGATAAGATTTGCCACACAGGTGTGGCACGGGCTGGACGAAGCTGATGATGATAAGATTTGCCACACGGGTGTGGCACGGGCTCAGGGTGGAGAGCTCGTAAGAGAATTATCAGATGTATTTGGAAAATAAACTGGGGCAGTGAGGTTGGAGTACAATGAAGGGTTGTTCCTCTTGAACTCAGCGAGAAAGACGTCGGTGAAGGCTTCAGAGTCATAGAGTATGGCAGGGTCGAGGTGGGAGTCCTGAGAAGGCTGGGGGTCATTGTCAAAAGCAGAGGAAGTGGAAGGGGGAGGAGGAGAGGTGGGAGACATGGAAGGTCTGTCTCCATCTCCTCAGCTGGAAGTGGTCTTGACTTCTTCCCCTTCCTCTTCTTCCTGGGTACAGGAGGAGGCGACGGAGATGCACGAGCCTCCACAGTGGCCTAGAGGTCTTCGGCAGGTGCACCGTCAGGAGTGGAAGGCGTGGCCCGAACGTCAACAGCTGGTGGTGGTGAAGGAGGAGCGTGGACATCCTCGTCCCGAAGGATGGAAAGATCGGGAGAGGCGGTCCTCCTCGAGGCTGCTGACGGCGGGCGTTGGTCACTGGTGGCGTCCATGGGCGTGGTATGCAAGGGCGCAGCGTCCAGGGGCGGAGCAGAAGTAGTGGTGGTGGAAATACTCGCTCTGTTTACAGGAGTGTCGAGCTGCAGCCTTCATCGCGGTGTTGTGTGAGGTTTGGAAGGCCGCAGAGTGGTGGAGGGACGCTCCTGACGTAGGGCTGGCTGAGCATCACGAGCGAAGCTCTGAGGGATGACAAGGCGCGGCAGCCCGTTCTTCTAAAAAATCTGGGGGAGAAGAACAAGCAGCGCCTCCCTGTCATCACCACAGAAAGCCTTCGCCATCGCGATGCACATGGCGACGATCGTGTCCACTCCTCCATAACGTCGGGGATCCTTCGGCCGGCCACCACAAGCTGAGGGGCACCGCCGTGAAGGAGCAATGCCCTTCACAGCAGCACCTCCCGGCCCGGTGATGCCCCTAGCCTCGGGACAATTCGGCGTCTGGGCGACGTGGAACATGACAGTCTCGCCCTTAGCTAACGAGAGCGAGGGGCACTGTGGAGAGGGAGCAGCGATGCCGGAACAATGTACGAATACATCAGCACCAGTGTCCTGGCGCCGAATGAACCCGTACGCCACCCCTACGCTGTACCACTTCACAGTGCCTTGAATTAACTGCTCTCCTCCAGCAAGCCCAGTACTACTATGGTTTGCCCCCCTCAACGGGTCGTAGGCAGAAGCAGAAGAGGCCATGGTGAGAGAGGAGAGATGTTGCCGCCACCGCTACTGGACGAAGTCTTCGAAGTCTTTGGACGAAGCGATGATGATGAAGATTTGTCACACGAGTGTGACACGGGCTCAGGGTGGAGAGCCCGTAAGGGTTATAGTCGAAAAAAAACAACGAAGGTAGCTAAAAAGCTATGCTTAAGAATTTTGAAGATAAGTAGAAGTAGGTCTGAGGACACCGGCTGCCGCCAGATTAGCCATAACGGTCCGGTGGATGGCTTCATAGGGGATGTCAATGGGTGTGGCAGGATCGAGGATGGAGTCATGAGAAGGCTGGAGGTCGGCTGAGGAAGTGGAAGGGGGAGGAGGAGAGGGTGGGAGACATGGAAAGTCTGTCTCCATCTCCTTGGCTGGAAGTGGCCTGGATTTCTTCCCCTTCCTCTTCTTCTTCCTGGGTGCAGGAGGAGGCGACGGAGATGCAGGAGCCTCCACAGTGGCCTGGAGGTCTGCTTCAGGTGCACCGTCAGGAGTGGCGGCCCGAACGACAGCAGCTGGTGGTGGTGAAGGAGGGGCGACGTCATCCTCGTCCCAAAGGATGGAAGGCTCGGGAGAGGCGGTCCTCCTTGAAGCTGCTGACGGCGGGCGTTGGTCACAGGTGGATGTGGCGTCCATTGGCGTGGTGAGCAAGGGCGCAGCGTCCAGGGGCAGAGCAGAAGTAGTGGTGGAGGAGGTACTCGCTCTATTTACAGGAGCGTCGAGCTGCAGCCTTCGTCGCGGTGTAGTGCGAGGTTTGGAAGGCCACAGCGTGGTGGAGGGACGCTCCTGACGAAGGGCAGGCCGCGCATCACGCGCGAAGCTCTGAGGGATGACAAGGCACGGCAGCCCATTCTTCTAAAAAATCTGGGGAGAACAACAAGCAGCGCCTCCTTGTCACCACCACAGAAAGCCTTCGCCGTCGCGATGCACATGGCGACGATCGTGTTCACTCCTCCATAACGTCGGGGATCCTTCGGCCGGCCACCACGAGCCGAGGGGCACCGCCGTGAAGGAGGAACGCCCTTCACAGCAGCACCTCCCGGCCCGGTGATGCCCCTAGCCTCTGGACCCTTCGGCGTCTGGACGGCGTGGAACATGACAGTCTCGCCCTTAGCTAACGAAAGCGAGGGGGAGGGGCACTGTGGAGAGGGAGCAGCGATGCCAGAGCGACGTACGAATACATCAGCACCAGTGTCCTGGCGCCGAATGAACCCGTACTTTGCCCCTATGCTGTACCACTTCACAGTGCCTTGAATTAACTGCTCTCCTCTTCCAGGGATAGAACTGCCAGAGGTTGCCCCCCTCAACAGGTCGTAGGCAGAAGCAGAAGAGGCCATGGTAAGGAGAGGAGAGGAGATGTTGCCGCCACCACTGCTGGACGAAGTCTTTGGACGAAGCATGTGTGTGTGTGTGTGTGTGTGTGTAAGATTTGCCACACTAAGTGTGACACGGGCTCAGGGTGGACAGCCGTCAGAGAAATGAGCTTCAAATATAAGGGGGCACCCTCTGTATGGCGACAGAGGACGCTGGCGTCGTAGAAAGGGGGGAAGACAGGGCCTGGAGAATGCCCAGGTGTTTACTGCCGTCCTCTGACGGGCTCTCCACCCTGAGCCCGTGCCACACCAGTGTGGCAAATCTTAACAACAACAACAACAACAGCTTCGTCCACAGACTCGCAGTCCATCTCCCACCGAGACAACACCTCCACCGCTGCTCTCGGTGGGACCAGCTCTCTGCAGCAGTGTTTCCGCCGGGGAGGATGGGCCTGTCCCTTACTGGAGCAGCCCTGTCCGCCACCATGAGGTTGAGGGTCTCCACTTTACCCTCCCTCTTCCAGGACCGGGGCTAACCCTCCCACCACTGTGACTGGGCCTTCCACCCTGGGCCTCCACCTGCTGCTGGGGAGCTGGGCGAGCGGGGGTATCGTCGGGGCGGCACCACTGCAGTTCGTCGGCGCCCGACCATTGGCACCGTGACCACTCTGCTCTCTCGCCCCGCCCTGCCCCCCCCTATGCCAGCATCCTCTGCCGCCATGCAGAGGACGCCCCCTTGTTTACTGCCATCCTCTGACGGGCTCTCCACCCTGAGCCCATGCCACACCTGTGTGGCAAATCTCACCAGCACCATCACGGGACTGCCGTGCCTTGTCATCCCCCAGAGCTTTGCCCGTGGTGCAGAGGCAACCCCCCGTTAGGAGCGTCCTGCCCCACTGGTGCAGTGTCCCAAACCCCGCTCTACACCGCGGCAAAGGCTGCAGCTAGACGCTCCACTGAACGTGGCGACCGTACTCTCCACCACAACCACGGCTCCACCCATGGACACTGTTACAGAGTCTGAGGATGCTGCACCTATCTATCGTCACCGAGTGTGAGCAGGAGCATCCTCCACCTATCTTCACCGAGTGTGACCAGGAGCATCCTCCTCCATCTCCACCTCCTGTAGCAGGCCAGCCAGACCTTCAAGCCACCGAAGGGCCCCGTTTCTTTGCAACATCCGCTCCAACCAGGAAACGAAAGGCCTTAAGTACCATCCCTGAATCCACTGATCAAGAAGCCATCACCTCCAGCGACGACCTCATCGACATCAGCACTAAACTCAACGAACATTTCAGAGACCACGCTGATGATTTCATCAAAGGCTTCAAAGAAAAATTACGTTACTCCAGGAACCTACAGCTTTTCAATCAACGTTCCAATAACTTAACGTACCAATAACTCTTTTACAAGAACCAGCAATCTCCACTGACCGGGCAAACATAAGGCCCGGCCTCCATTATAGGTGGAGGATATCTTTTTCGAACGAACGAACGGGTGGCTATCGCATTCTCTCGCTGGCAGCCGTGGAGTGCAGACCTCTTCCCCACTGCTCCTACAACATTCCCTATGCCTTCTTCAATCGTCAGGGCCTACGACCCGTCAAGCAGGGCCTCTACAGGCAGGGAACAGGTGCCACGAGCGGATACCATCACATGGATTGTGAAGTGGTACAACGTGAAGGCAGGATACGGATTTATTCGGCGCCAGGACACCGGCGCCAACGTATTCGTACACTGCCTCGGGATCGTTGCCACCGCTTCACAACGCCTTGAGCACTCGTTGGGTGAGGGCGTGACGGTAGTTTTTCGTCTCCACCATATACCGAAGGTTCCTGAGGCTAAAGACGTCACCAGACTGGGGGGTACAGCTGTGCAAGCTCTGCCCATGCATAACGGTGCCCACGACCTGGCGGCGCCGGCTCAGGGATCGTCGATGTACTGGGGAGATCGAGACTATCGTCGCCATGTGCATCGTGACGGCTAGAGCATTCTGTGGCGATGACAAGGCTGCGCTGCTCACTCTCCTCCCCCAGATCTTTGAGGAGAATGGGCTGCCACGCCTTGTCATCCCTCAGAGCTTTGCCCGTGGTGCACAGGCAACCCCCCGTCAGGAGCATCGCGCCCCACCACTGCAGCCTCCCAAACCCCGCTCTACACCGCTGCAAAGGCTGCAGCTAGACGCTCCTCTGAATACGGCGACTACTCTCCACCACAACCACGGCTCCATCCATGGACACTGCTACAGAGTCTGAGGATGCTCCAGCTCCACCTATCGACACCGAGCGTGACCAGGAGCTCCGTCTTCCATCTTCACCTCCTGTAGCAGAGCAGCAGCCAGACCATCAAGCCACCGAAGGCCCCGTTTCTCTCCAACACCTGAGACAACACAAAAGAAGCGAAAGGCCTGTAGTTTGGACTCCTCCCTGACTGACGCCACTATCCAAGCAACTTCTGATGAAGAGACCACCACTTCCAGCACAGATCCCAAGGCCTCCCCACGTCCCGACATCGACATGGACAAGCTTAACGACATCCTCATAAGTAACGCTGACGATATCGCTCAAACCGTCTTAAGAAAACTATGCCCATCCAGGAACTTGATGCTGTATAACAGTGCCACGTAACATCATCTCAAACAAGCTAATTTCCACTGACTGGGCTAATATATGGCCCGGTTCCCTCTATAGGCGGGAAAAATCTAGAAAAGAAAGAAAGAAAGGGTGGCTATCCATTAGCACTGGCATCGCATTGGCATTGCTCTGCTCTCTCCAGCTTCACCTGTCCTTGTGCTCAGGAAGCTCTATGGCCACCGGCAGTCACGCTCTACCTCTGGTTAGAGGGGGAGCCTCTGTCTGCCCAGTGACTGGGACTCTAACTCAGGATGGAGGGGGAGTACCTGGTACACTGCATCACCCTGCTGTTGCTGCTGCCGTCGTCGTCTTCATCGTCGCCGTCGTCTATCCCGCCGATCGTCGGGAAAAAACACTTTTTTTTCTTGGTAATTCCCGACGTGCTTGGCACTCCTACCTCTTCACCTACAGTTAATACTTCTCACTTCTCTATCCACTGGTGGAAAGACCTGTGCAGGTAACCAATCCCGGGTCTTCAGGGGTATTCGTCCGGAAACCCCCTCACGCCCCTACACCTCGGCTGTAGCGCTGGGATTGTGTAGTGGGTGTCTGGGTCGTTGGTCCTGGCCTTCTACTGGGACCTGATCAGGCAGGACACCCAGTAGAACAAGCCAGTAATAGGACTATAGGTGGGGTCTCGCAAACCTCATTTCAAGGAGGCTGTAGAAAATAGGGGGGGTCGGCACCCCAAACCAGTAGGCACCTCCCCTTTCGTCCTGGATTGAAACATGAACTAAGATGCCGAGAGTAAAAATAAAACACCCCAACCCGAAGCAACGCAGTACCCGAATTGGGTTACTGGAAGTACTGGCAAAGCATGACGTATCCATGCTAAAAGTCATTCCCAAAAACGATACATTAATTATTCTCACAGCGGACGAATCGAATGCTGACAGAATATTCACAGTGGGCTGTATGCAAGACCTCCAGGCTAAGGAGTATGAGCCTGTCCTTCCCCCTCAACTATGCGCTCGGAAATCCATTGTCCTCCGTAACGTAGACAGCATCATCTATGATAATGAGGCTGATATTCAACAGGAAATTACCAATAATAATTGCTTCATAAAGGAGGGAGACGTAGAGAAAATTTACAACATCAAAGTAACTTTCAAACAGGTTGTGCAGGCAGAGAAAGCATCAGAGGCGGGACTTCAACTGTTCTACCTCAGTATCCCACACCACCAGATCGAACAGGAACAATTCACACCCATCCTAACCTGTTATAGATGCTATGCCGTCGAAGATCACGTGGCAAAAGACTGCCCAAAGCCTAAAGAATATAAAGTGTGCTCCCTATGCGCCAGCACAGAACACACCCACAGAGACTGCCACACACTCACCAAACAATGCCTAAACTGCAAAGGGGAACACGAAACAACAGCCATGGCCCGTCCCAGAAGGAAAAAAGCAGTACAGGAAAAAAGGAAAGCCACAGTCCAGACAGCTGAACAACCAGGCACACAAACTAAGACTTACAGTGCAGTCACTACAATGTCTCCCCCAGCCACAACCACTACCAACACTCTGCCAGGCCTCACGATCCCACCCAGCACCATTTTGTACTGCATATATGAGGCACATATAATGAATGCAGCCTACCCCGGGACATATGCAGCTCACCTAAACAAATTGTTTAAGGAAAATGGAATCTCCTCTGACAATGCCCCAAGCAATTCACCCTCAAAAGCTGTGCTAAACAACAAAACCACCTCAACCACAATAACCCCCCATACTACATCCCCTCTCCTTCCCACCTCCCAGAGTGAGTCACCCACTCCCCCCCACACCATCGGAACCAACAACTATTAACCACGACCGTGAGGAAACCGTCCCCACCGCCGACCAACCGCATGTCACAACACCCAAGAGAGTTCACTCAAACAACACAGAGGATTCTATCCCACCCACACCTTCCCTAGCAGAGAACAACACAACAGATGAGGCACTGCCAACATACCACTCACAGTCCAATGACTACACAACAGACGCCTCCACTACTGATGAGGAAGAATCTGATGAGGAGGAAGTTACTGCCAATGAACTGGGAGGTGTAACTATATACAGTCTCACATCCCTGCCCGAGAACGGGGGGGAAATAGACAGGCAGCGTCTAGCAGCCCTAACTATAGCCTCCCATGTAAAAATTGAATATGGCAATGAGGGACTGTCAGAAGACTACGTGTACAATCTGTTTGCCCAAGAAAGGGTAGATGTTAACACGTGTCATTTCCGGACTGTAAAGGCTGGCTTGTACAACAAGTCCCATAATGTATTCCCTCGTGCAGACAGACCCAGAAATAATCCCACACGTACAGCCAACAAGTAAATGGACTCGATTCGGGTAGTTCATCATAATGTCCTCCATTGGCCGACTAACAGACGAATTCTTACAACGATATACCATACTATATCGCCTGATGTCATTCTCATCAACAGCCATGGAGTTAGGGACAGTGACAGCCTGAAAATCTATGGCTACACTGTTCATAAACGTAATACTAGTGGTGAGAACGACGACGGCTCTGCTATAGCCATCAAACATGGACTGACATACAGACTAGACGATGACTACGTAACAGACATGCCCTCCATCACCCTACAAACGACGACAGGACCACTGAAATTAGCCACGACGTACATTCCCTCACGACGACCTTTCCTATCCTTCCCCGACTTTCACAAGCTTCTTTATGACCAAGACCCAGTATACATTCTTGGCGACCTAAACGCCAAACACTCGGCCCTGGGAGACAACCGCGACAACACAGTAGGACGTAACCTAATGACATACATCAACGCAGGCACAGCATTGCACACCGGCCCCAATTTTCCGACCTTCGTACACCATTACTGCGCTGCATCCCCAGACATCATCATCACCAACAATCGCGCACATCATCACACGTTCTCCCAACCCGGTCCTCTAACTCCTTCAGATCACATACCCATTATACTCACCATCTCCACCTCACCTATACGAATCCCTACAGCAATCAGACCTAATTACAGACAAGCCGACTGGGACCTCTTTAGAATGTCATCTGATCCCTCCCTCCCTGACACCCCCACCCTGGACAATCAGACCTTAGAACACATAGACGCAGCTCTCGAACAATGGCTTAACGCAGTCGAGGAAGGGACTAAGGCTGCCATCCCTACAACTTCTATAAGGTTCATCAGAGCACAGACACCCTCACCAGAACTACACGCACTGCAGACTCGCTACACCAGACTTTACAACCTGGCAGGGCGACAGGGACTGACTTTCGACCAATATCAAGAGTACCGACAGCTCCAAAGAGACATTCAGACATTATGCAGACAGCTCTACAATGACCAGTGGAACCTAAAAATCTCCCAGCTGACAGATAAATACCACGACCCAACTAGGTTCTGGCGAGAAATTCGTCTTCTCAAGGGAACAGACAAACGATCCACCCCATACCTAATTGACCACCAAGGGCGAAAAGTACACGACACCCAAGGACAACTCTCTCTCTTTATCAACCTATGGCGTGACATCTTCCAAATCTCTGATGACGAAAACGATGACTTCGACGAGGACAATGAACGCACGGTCCTTCACTTCCTCGACGACAACAGAGACAGAATCCTCCCTCATGACACAGCTGACTACTCCAGACTAACGAACAACCCCCTCACTAGACGAATCACAGTAGACGAACTAAAGGCAGTAGTCATGAAAATGAAGAGCACGGCCCCAGGACTGACAGGCATTAACAAACAAGTAATCATGGAATGCTCACAGTCCATGATAGAACGACTCATTGACATTTTCAGTGCCTCCCTATCCCCTGGATATTTCCCTGACAAGTTCAAAGAAGCCGTACTAGTAATGATACCAAAGCCAGGAAAGACTGACACGACTCCTGAGAATTACCAACCAATCTCACTGCTCGAGGTACCTGGGAAATTACTCGAGAAAATCATCAACAGGCGACTCCGACTTTACCTAGAGTCGAATGGACTCCACAACCCTAGACAGTGCGGCTTCAGACCACAGAAAGACACAACTAAAGCCATAGCCCTGACCTATGAGACGATCGCACAGTCTCTGTCGAGACGGGAGCAGTGCTGCCTTGTCCTCAGAGAAGTGAGCAAGGCTTTCGACAAGGTCTGGCATGAAGGACTAAAATTCAAACTACTGCAACTCGGACTTCCGACCATCCTTGAGAAACTCTTATGCGACTTTGTCACAGACCGCACTGCCAGAATCAGACACAAGGACAAATTAGGCGACTTAATACAGCTCGACAGCGGGGTAGCACAAGGGAGCGTCCTCTCCCCCACCCTGTACATTCTTTACACTAGAGACACCCCTGCCCCACCTCCGGACTGCCTGGACATAATGTACGCCGACGATGTGACCCAAGTAGTGACACACCAAGGACGATCCAAACTCATGATGGCCAATAAGATCGCTAGAGAAATTGCCCGAATCAGCCAATACGAAAGACAATGGAAAATCAGAACAAATCAACAAAAATTCAAAATCATTCCATCAGCACAAAAATACACAGAAGACATAATCGTGGACGGAGATCTACTAAACACCAACAATGGAGGAAACATACTAGGCCTCACAATAACACGGGCCGGAATAACGAAACATGTCACAGAAATAACCGGTAAGGGAAAATCTGCACTGTCCTCCCTCTACCGCTTCAAAATGCTGAACAGCAAAATCAGAGCCACCTCATAAAATCATACATCCTCCCATTACTTGAATACCCTCTTGTGCCACTAAACACTATTTCAAACACTCAGAAGCTTAAACTACAAAGGGTACTGAATAAAGCACTGAGGTATGCCGAAAATGAACACTACCCCTTTAACTACAACACAGAACAACTACACAATATACACAAAATAACTGCCCTGAACACCCGTATACACAGGAGAGTGACAAAAATCTTGCAAAAATTGGAGGAGACTAGGGACCAAAACTACGTGAAAATCACGAACCAAGAATACGGCAGGATGCATAACTGGTTCCCTAGCTCTCTCCTGTACATCAACAGACCGCCACCAAACCCAATTTATACATCTTTCTAAGACTGATTTCTCACTGCTCTTCTCCTAGTACAGCCGGCTCCTGGCCCACCACATCGCGCGCCACTACGTGACGCCGGATGAGTGGTACATCATCTGGCTGAACGTACGGAGAGGAGCGAACCATAGACGAACGTATTGTACTCGCGTATAAGCTGAGGGTATATGGCAGTCTCTACACCTACAGGACGTACGTGCGTATGAACGCAAACTATGGAACTCCCCAACCAAATAAAAACAGTCTACAACCAGAAGAACACACGGTAATCACGAATAAAGAAAAAACAACGAAAAGAGTGAAAACCGCGACCTGCTGCGGCCGGAATTTCCCCCAAACCTTCAGACCTCACCACACTCCCCGTCCCCTCCCCACTACCCTGTGCGCCACTCACCTCACGACCTGAGCCGGATGCGCAACACCACCACCCCCACCCCTGCCACTCCCCACCAGACTCCCGAGAATGTGGCAATAAAGGCTCAGATCCTTCAGTTGTAAAAATAACTGAAAAAGAAGGAAAGAAAGAAAGGAAATGTTAAAGAAGGGAATCGGGGATGGTAGGGAAGAGAAAGACCCGAAGAAAAGAAGGAAGAAAGAAGTACGAACAAAAGGGGAGCAAATGAAGAAAGCATGAAGGAAGAGAAAAGGAAGGAAGAAAGGGGACAATAAAAGAAGGGAAAAGAGAAGGAAAGGAAAAATGGAAAAGTAAAAGATTGGAAAGGAAAATAGAGGAAAGGAAAGAGGGGGAAAGTAAAGAATGGAAAGGAAAAGAGAGGAAATGAAAGAAAAGTTAAGGGAAGGGAAAGATGAAAAAGGAAAGAAGCATTAAGCACGCATCAACGAAATGGTAGGCGATTTAAGGATTAGTGGTCATTAAAAGATTAGGGTTAAGTCTTCCGGGGACTCTCAGGCCCTTCACACCGAAGTGTGAAACCCCTTCCACTCTGACCACGTCCTCTCCACCATCGGAGCCTGCCGCATACATTATGCTTCTATTATTATTATTAAAAAAAAAAAAAATATCTGAACACGATCAGATAGGCCGAATCTGGTCAAATGCCTCGACCCACTCCCAAGTGAATGCACTCCATCGTCCGTTGTGCTAGCTCCCGAAACCGGAATGTAGGCAGCTATCACATCTGACGGCGGAGGCATGAACATGGAAATTGGTCGGAAGCGGACAGGGATGGCCCATGCACTGCCTACACCCAATGCACCCTGGTGAGCGCAATGGCAGGGACAAGTGCATGAACCTTCCTTGGCTTCTTAATAACAACAATAATAACAGTAGTTACGATGGTTATACTACTAATAATATAACAATAATAATAATAAACAAAATGACAATAAATAAAGAAAAGACACGAAGTGACAGTATATTAAAAAAAACAAAATAATAATAATAATAATAATAATAAACATAATAGAGCAGCCACAAACAAAGAAGAAAGAAATTTCCACTTCCCTGAATGCCGATATACGTGTTCCGGGGCGGTAGGGGGAGGGCGGCAGCAGCTTCCCTAGCCTCACTCTCCAACTACCGCACCTGGGAGGCGTGCTAGCCATGCAGCGGGAGGTGGACATACCTAAACTTTCTCTACCACTCCGATTATTTCTCGCTCCCTCCCTTTCTCTACTACTAAACTCCTTCCTTCCGTGACTCCAAGGGAACCGATGGAGAACAACTGGAGCAGAAAACCACCTAGACAGCAGACTCCACCTCCAGTAACACAGATCAGGGAACTACCCTCAGTAAGGCCGGGGGTATAAACTATGGCCCTTCCATCTTCGACCACGAGAGTTCCCTGGTCTGTGTATACATCAGTAATGACCAATGTACAAGACCAAGAGGAAACGTATGCAAGAAACAAACAAGCCACAGCAATGGGGACGGCCCCCACTCTGTTATATCTCCTACTGTCTTTCATATTTCCTCACTTTATTTCTTCCGACTCCCCCCCTTCTTCTTTCCCCCACTTTCTACTACGACGACTACAGCTATGCATTAGTCTTTTCCTCTCGAAGGTCCTACTACAACTACTACAACAACGATGCGATGTCCGGACGTGGCAAAGGTGGCAAGGTGAAGGGAAAGTCAGTCCCGATCTAGCAGGGCTGGGCTCCAGTTCCCCGTGGGCAGGATCCACCGTCTCCTTCACAAAGGCAATTACGCCGAGCGCGTGGGTGCTGGTGCGCCTGTCTACTTGGCTGCAGTCATGGAGTACCTTGCAGCTGAAGTGCTTGAGTTGGCTGGCAATGCAGCCCGTGACAACAAGACGACTCGTATCATTCCCCGTCACCTGCAGTCGGCCATCCGTAATAATGAGGAGCTCAACAAACTCCTTTCTGGCATCACCATTGCCCAGGGAGGTGTCCTGCCTAACATCCAGGCTGTGCTGCTCCCCAAGAAGACGGAGAAGAATTAAATGCATCCAATAAGTTCATCATCTTCTTCACCTCCATCGGCTCCTTTAGGAGCCCAGGGAGGTGTCCTGCCTAACATCCAGGCTGTGCTGCTCCCCAAGAAGACGGAGAAGAATTAAATGCATCCAATAAGTTCATCATCTTCACCTCCATCGGCTCCTTTAGGAGTCACATTCATTTCTCGAGAGAGAATAGACTTTGGCATTGCCCAACATCATCATCATGTGTGTGTGTATATATGGATGAATGAATGTGTTTGTATGTGTGTGTCTGTCTTTCTGTATGTACTGTACAAAAACATCTATGTATCTCTCTGTAATGTGGTATGTGTTGTATGCTGGTATGGGTCTGTGCCTGTATTTATGTTTGGCTGCATGTAAGAAGCTACTTACATCAGTGAAGGTCGATTAATTATATTCCCACTAGCCTCGGTCACGTACATAATATAAGCCTCCTAACTACCTGGGTGGGTGGATGGATGAATGAAAACATAGGTGATGGCCATGAAAGGACTGGACTAAGTGGCTGAATGACAGACGGTATGATGATGGTGATGTATTATCCGTGTGGTGAAGACCATGGTGAATTTACCACCCCAACATAAGAGCAACTCGGATAATCATGAAAATAATTGTTAATAGTATTATTCCCACTGTAACCAATGATTATTATAATAATCATAAGTACTCCTCCTCTTCTGGTTACTACTATCATTTGATAATGGTACTAGTGCATTATCACCACCCACCCATCCATCCATCCATTCATCATCATCATCATCATCATCATCATCATCATCATCATCATCATCATCATTGATGAACTGCTGGTAGTGGTGGTGATAGTGCTGCTGCTGCTGCTCGGTCGCCGGCCCCCCAGATACTGGGAGGTGGGTTGTTGTTGTTGTTTTAAGATGTTCTCCTCCTATAGAGGAGACCGAGCCTTCCTTTGGCCTGGTCAGTGTATTAGTCGTATGAAGTAAGGAAGAAATTAGAGGGAAGGCGGTAGAATGGACTGATGGATTAGTGTAACTTATGGTGGAGCGACATTTTGCATTAGGCGAATGAGAATGTTGAGTGGAGTTTGATTAATGAGGGTAGCTCCTGCAGCATCTAAAACGTATCGGGGGTGGGCAGACTGTTCATTGGGTGAAATGTCTGGGTCAGGGAAGATTCTACCAGCTCTGAGTAAATTTGTGGCAGGGCATTTTAGCAGGTAATGTAGAAGGGGGAATGGAGATTCTGTATTGCAATGTTTGCATATGTAATAAAGTTCGTTGACTGTATTGGGGGGAGGGCGGTGTCCGAGCCTTAGCCTTCTAATAAGTGAAAGAGTATGGTTGTTTCCATTTCTAGGATAGATGATAGGTGAGTAGTTTGTGGCGGAAGCGTACCAAGTGACTGTTGCGGAGCCTTCATTTACGCAGGTTTCATGGTCGGCTTGGTTCAGGGCTAATACTTTGGATTTAATTTGTTTTTTAATTTGGGCATGGCTTAGTGTGACAATGATGTCGACGTGGGGGCGGTTAGTTGCTTGTTTGGCAGCGTGATCTGCTTTATCATTGCCGCCCAAGCCTACGTGACTCGGGATCCAGTGGATTATGATGGTTTGCTTGTTGGCGGAGATTTGGTATGCAGTATTAATGATTGTGCTAGAGATGTTAATATTATCATGGTGGTCTGGGTGTCGCAATACCTGTATTGCAGAGAGGGAGTCGGTGTGGATAATGATGGTGGGAGATGTGGCAGTATTTTTAGCATCAAACAGGGCCTGGCGGATAGCTATTAATTCAGTGACGAGGGTTGAGGCGCCATGCAGCTGTTTTATCTCCACAGATGAATGCTGCCCCTGCTCTTGGTGGATTTACGGATCCATCAGTATAGTACGTAATGGAGTTAGGGGGAGTAAGGTTGGCAATTCGTTCTAGACTGGTTTGGCGTAGTTCCTCGATGGGGGTATTGGATTTGGCAGAGGATTGTGGAACAATTAATGTGAAAGGGGGGAGGCCCCACGGAGGTGGCTGTTGATAATCAGGGTCGGGTATGTCTGGTTCATGTTGTATGGTAGTGTCTAGGTTGAAAAGTCTGATGGCCTTGATGGTGTTGTGAGTCCAGTTATGTTCTAGTAAGTCAGGGCGAAGGTTGATGTTGGCTCGGACTCGTGTTAGGGGAGGGAGAGGCGTCACACTGTGAGCGAGTTTTGCTATGACTCCTGCAGTTCTGGCTTATATTCTGTATTTTAATGGTGCGAGCCCACACTCCATTCGAAGATTGCAAAGGCGTGTCCACATGGGTGAGTTTGTCATGATACACAGGGCTTCATTTTGTATAATTTCCAGTTTTTGGATTAGGGTGGAGTTTGCACCAACAAGTACAGGGGTGCAGTAATCAATGACGAAGCGGATGGCTTGAATATAAAATAGTCTGAGCATATTGTAGGAGCCCCCTTTGCTCTTGCCTGCGAGGGATCTGAGAGCGCTGAGTCTTAGTTGGGTTCTTTCTTTTAAGTAACTGACCTCGGTTCGAAAGGATAGGTTGGAATTAATCCATACTCCGAGATAAAGATGACAGTTTACTTACTCAATTGGGTCATATAACGAGAACAGAAGGCGAGAGGGAGTATTCATGCCGAGTGCTAGGGCTTTTGTCTTTCGAGAGTTGATAGAAAGACCGAGATCTAGGCAGCCTTGGTAGAGTTGAGAAAGGGCTCTTTGAGCTTTGTTGTAATAAGGGCCTCGGTTGCTTATCCGAGCAAGGTCGGTAGCATAAGAGAGGACGCGTACGTCTGGGCCAAAATTGGTTTGCAGAAGGGTATCCATGAGGGTGTTGTACAGGGTAGGGCTGATTATGCTACCCTGTGGAAGTGCCATTTATATGTTTGTGGGGAGTGGACGAGTGTCCTTGAAAGCGCACATGAGCTTCTCGATCCCTGAAGAAGTCACCGAGCCAACCAAGGAGGCGACCCTCAATTCCCTTGTTAGCAAGGGTAGAGAGGATCGCCTCAGGACTGGCTCGCTCGAAGGCCTTTTCGAGATCGAGAAAGATGACGAGACTCTTGCCATCCCTGATTTCTGCCATGAAGGTGGTGAGACATTCTGCTGTCCCTTTTCCTCTTGTATATGCATATAGGTGTTGATGTGGCGAGGGTGAGCTCCACTGCAGGCGCTTATGGACCATTCTTTCCATATTTTTGCAGAGGCAACTAAGGAGGGATATGGGCCTATAATTGTCGGGGTCTTTGGGCTTCAGGATGGGTTGAATGGCAGCCCTTTTCCACACAGAGGGAAGTCTGGCTAGTGTCCAGGAATGATTGATGAGGTTTAGAATGGCAGTGGTAGCTTTCAGTCCGGCATGGGGTAACATGGAGTATGTGATTAAGTCAATACCTGGGGCTGTGTCACTGCTTGTTTTAAGAGCTTGCTGAAGTTCTTGGATAGTGATGGCCTGATCTGTTTCGGCAGGGGTGTTCGTGGGTGGCGAGGTGTATCTTAGTGGCGCGCTCGGTGTGAAGAGCATTGAGGCGGTCTTGAATGAGTCTTGGATTGCAGAGTGGTGAGGTGTGGTGGGCGAAGAGAACCGCTATTCTTTCGGCTTCTTCCTGTGGATTGGGATGTGTTGGCAGGCGAGGTTGTGGGGGTTTTGCAACAGCTCTTAATGTTTTCCAGATCTGGCCTATGTTGGTGTTGGCACTTAGGGATCTGCACCATTCTAGCCATTTGTTTTCCCTGATGGTATGTTTTTCTTTGATTGGGTGTTGTATGACTGTCTTGAGGTATTGTCTATTTTCAGGGGTGGGGTGAGCTTTGTATAGTTTTCTGGCACTGTTGGCACGATGGTTGAGTTCTTTGACTTTGTCGTCAAAGATCCAGAAGTCTTTGAAGTCTCGCTGTTTGTGGGAAGTTAAAGGGATGGCAGTTTGAGCAGCAGTGGTAAGGGCTGTATAGATTTGGTGTTCATGATCATCGAGGTTATTGGAAGGTTCTAGTTGGGAGATGACTTCTTCTTGTGTGGCTGTGAAGAGTTTCCAATTGGCTTTCCTTGTGCACCATCTAGTTGGGGGGGGGACCAGGGGGTCGGGGGAGTGGAGGGAGGTTGAGTGTGCATACAATGGCAAAGTGATCTGATGTAAGGGTTGGGTGGAGGTCCCATTTGGCATGTGGTGAAATTCCAGTGTTGAGAAGGGTGAGGTCGAGTCTGCCGCCATGCAGATGTGTAGGAGTGTGAGGGTCATTTAGAAGATGTATACCTGGAGTGTGGGATAGTAGTTCTGAGATGTGTCGTCCTGAAGGGTTGGTGGTCGATGTGGATCCTAGGCAGGGGTGATGGGCATTAAAATCGCCTCCTATAATGGAGGGTTCACTGGCAGCGAGGGTAAAAAGTTCAGCTAGTTCGAGAATGACAGTAGGTTTTCGATAAATGTTGTAGATCTTTAAAGGGGTATCAGCTAAGGTGACGGTTATGCCCTGGATTTCGACGCCTTCGCCACAGTGTGGTGGTTGATGGATTTGGTAAGCCTGAATTTGGCTGCGTACGAGTATGGCACAACCTCTGGAACCATTTTGGGTGTGTGTGAGAAGAAAGGAGTTGAAACCTTTTAACTTCAGGGATTGATATTCAGTAATGAGGGTTTCTTGAAGGAGAAAAATGTCTATCTTGTCTTTGCAGCCTCGTGAAGTAAGATAAGTTTGCTTTTGGCACCTAGGATGTTCCATTGTATGATCTTTAAGCTATGTGTTGAGAGGGGAAGATCTGTTGGTTGGGTGCGACAGTGTTGTGGCTGAATGGTGGTTGGAGTGGGTGTTTGGTCTGCAACGGTGTTGTTTGGTCCTCTGTGTTGATTGTAGACTGGACTTTGAGAGGGGATCGAGAGCGAGGGCGTTGTCGTTTCTCTGAGTCTACTGAGATGCCCCGTTGCTTGAGGCGTTGGGATTGTGGGGGAGGGGGGGAGGGCTGTGATGAAGGGGGTTGGGTTTGTCTGTTTGTTTGTGGTGGGGGACGTTCATTGACGGGGAGCGTTCTGAGTCGGTTGTGGAAGTCATTTTGCTTTGAGCTGGGCTTGATTGGCTTGTCTGTGGGTTGGTGGGGTTTGTCAGACTGTTGGAAAACTGTGTTCCTTCTATCCAGTTGTCTATCATGGTGTTGAGAGCAGGAATGAAAAGCTGGGGGTTGGGGGGGCGATGAAGCTGTTCCCCGACAAATTTGATGATTGTTGTGCCGAGGTAGTGGCAGAAGGAACGCAGAGTTTCTTTGCTTTTGGCAATGTGTTCCGGATTCAATGGGAAGGTGTGCAGAAGAGGTGGTGTAGCTTCTGACTGAGGTGGAAGGGGTGCGGTCTGGGTAGTTGCCTCGTGTGTTGCTAAGGCAGGAGGAGGGGGAGAGTTGTTGGAGGGGGTGGGTTTTGTGGTTACCTGTTTCGTTTGGAGATTTTGTGAGGGGGTCTGTTGTTTGGGAAGTGGAGGGAATTGACTGTCGGAGTGGTTAGTCGGTATCGTGACTTGGGGAGTAGGGAATTGTTGTCCCCAGACGAACGTGCTTGGGGGGGCTGGGGACGTCTGTTGGTTGTTTAGGACCCAGTTGGCTTGTCGTTCGATACCCCGGCGAACTCGTTCTAGTCGGGCAGGGCATGAGCGGTTCCAAGCATGGTGGTCTTGATGACAGTTTGGGCACTTCGAGGTAACGGGTTGTTTTGCTTTCAATTTGTCTAGACAACCCTGTGTCTGGTGATTTAGACTGCAGATAGCGCATGTTGGAAGGCGAGTGCAGTCTGTTTGGTGGTGCCCGTAGCGTTGGCAGTTGTAACATCTTAGAGGTTCTGGGGTGAAAGGCCTGAGGGGGTATGTCCCCCAGTTCCCTAGTTCGAGATGTGATGGGATGGGGCCTCTCAGGGAGATATTTACTAGTCTGGTCAGCTCGCCTAAAGCTCTGGTCATGCAGCGGGTGGCTTCTTCTACCTGCGGGTGTCGGGTGATAGGGCTGAGGGGGTAGTTGAGGGGGTAACCCATGAGGATTACTTTGCGAGCGTTGAGTTGTGGATCTATTTTCTGTATTAGGATGGGTTGGTTCCTTGCTCTGTTGATCGTGATTAGGGTGTGGAGGGAGTCGTCGTTGAGGGGAACCACTACCGTGCTGTTGTTCTTGCCTGGTATAATGGTGATTTTCAACTCTGGGTGTTCCTCTTCCAAGGCCATGACGATGTCGTAGCTTGTTGGAAAGGGGCCTTGTCGTGGGATTTGGAATCCTGGGAATTTGGAAGGGGGTGAGGCCAGGGGTTTCACTGAGACCATGGGCTGTCTTTTGTTGTAGGTCCTGGTTTGCTGTGTTGAGAGGCGTGTGGCCGAGGAAGTGGAGTTTTCCGGGGTGTCTAGTGCGTGAGAGGGGGGCAGAGGGGTTGCTGTGCTATGGAGAGGGTTTGCAGTGCAGCAGTGGCTATCTACCTGTCCACTTCTCCTTTTCTTGGAGACGGGCTGGAAGCCGTCTTCATCGATGGTAAGGGTGGAGGTGTTGGAAGTGGGTGCAGAGTGGGTGGTTTCGTCAAGTTGGGGAGCAGCAGTTGCACCTAAGGCTGAAGAGTTTGAAGATGCAGTTGTGCTAGATGTGCCAGTTTCTTCTATAGAACTCGTTGTCATTGGCTCCTCTTGATCAGGGGTGATTTGGCTAGGAATGGCTTGTAAGATGTCCATGGGGGCAAAGAAATCATCGTCGTCGTGTACTTCGGCTGTTGAAGCTGGTGGCTGTGGTGTGGTTCTCTTTTTGGCTCCGTTGTTTGAGAGTTGTCTTCCAGTTGTGGCTGGCTGAGGAGAAGGCGGTTGTTGTTTCTTGGCTAAGTCATTGGCTCGCTTCTGAGACGGTGTTTGTTTTGCAGAGGAGCTTTGTGAGTTGCCTCTGGGGTTAGTCTTTGATCCAGATTTCGATAACATAGTGTGCGAAAGGAAAGTGGGTGCCCAGGCCTACCTATGCCGGAGATCTTAAGCAAAGGGTTTTAACCTCCCCTGCCCTCTAAAGGGCGCCGTAAGGAGGGACTCTGACACCTACTCCGGACTGCTCCTTGACGGGGAACTTAACCCTAATAGCGGGGTGCCTTCCTGTTGCCCCCTAGCTCCCCAGTCACTCTAGTGACCCCCCTCGTGGCGGTCCTAAACAGCCTTCCCTCGGGGTTCGGTTCGCCAATAACGGGACAACAGGAAATCCTACGGCAAAGTGGGCAAAGAGGACAAAGGGTGAGGGAGAAAGGGAGTACAGTGTGGGTGTGTGTGTGTATGTCTGATGTTTGGGAGGACTGGGATGATGATGATGACGATGATGAGATGAGTCACACTAGTGTGACACGGGCTCAGGGTGGAGAGCCCGTCAGAGTGAAGCATGAAAAACAAGGGGGCGTCCTCTGCATGGCGACAGAGGACGCTGGCGTAGGGGGGGGGGAGGGCGGGGCGAGAGAGCAGAGTGGAAACCTCGGCGCGAAGGTGTGGCGCCGAGGAGTCGCGGCGCCAATGGTCGGGCGCCGACGAACTGCAGTGGTGCCGCCCCGACGATACCCCCGCTCGCAGAGCTCCCCAGCAGCAGGTGGAGGCCCAGGCGGGAAGGCCCAGTCACAGTGGTGGGAGGGTAAGCCCCGATCCTGGTGGAAGAGGAAGGGTGAAGTG
>JAGKTI010007612.1:0-23907 GCA_018397915.1 Birgus latro
AACAGCACTTAAGAAAACCATAAGAAAATCAACAGCACTTAAGAA
Source organism: Birgus latro (assembly GCA_018397915.1). Lineage (NCBI taxonomy): Eukaryota > Metazoa > Arthropoda > Malacostraca > Decapoda > Coenobitidae > Birgus > Birgus latro. The sequence goes on from JAGKTI010007612.1 coordinate 46, forward strand.
AATTGTAAGAAAATCATTAACAATTAATAAAATCGTAAGAACATCATCAGTACTTATAATCGTAAGAAAATCAACAGCACTTAAGAAAATCGTAAGAAAATTAAGACATAAGAAAATCGTCAGGAAATCAACAGGACTTCAGAAAATCGTGCGGAAGGAAACAGCAGTTAATAAAATCGTAAGAAAATGCACTGAAGAAAATCATAAGAAAATGAACAGCACTGAGGAAAATCGTGAGAAAATCAACATCACTTAAGAAAATCGTTAGAAAATCAACAGCACTGAAGAAAGTCGTAAGAAAATCAACAACACTGAAGAAAATCGTAAGAAAATCAACAGAACTTTAAAAAATCTTAAGGAAATCAACAGGACTTAAGCAAATCGTAAGGAAATCAACAGAGCCAGATGACCAGCTTACATGATATTCGAGTCAGCCAGTTCTTGGAGTGTCTGTATGCGGTGGGGGTAAACCGGCAGGGTAAGCACGGACATAAGGTTACTCATGTAGGCCGCTGCTAAGATATCCAGTCACCCACCAGAATATTAGCCACACACGCGCCCACGGGTAGTCTCGCACCCTCTTATCGTTCATAGCCTGTCCTAGCAGCCCTGACACCACCTGCCAAGTAGTAGTAGTAGTAGTAGTAGTGGTAGTACTAGTAATAATCTATCTGTCTATCTATCTATCTATTGCCAGACGCCTCAATCCCGCACGGGGTGGCCACAAACAAATCGCCTCCATGTCGCTCTGTCCCCCGCCATTTCACTACCCCGCTCCCAACTCACACCCCCCTCTCTCATATACCTCTCCACTCCATCCCTCCATCTCATCCTCGGCCTCCCCCTTCCTCTCGCCCCCTCCACCTCACTCACATACACTCTCCTCGTGAGTCTTTCACTCTCCATCCTCTCCACATGCCCAAACCACCTTAACGTGTTTCTCCTAACCCTTCCTATCACGCCCACAGCCACACCACAACGCTTCTTCACTTCCTCATATGTTAGTCTGTCACTCCATGTGACTCCACATGCACCTCTCAAATAACTCATTTCCACTGCTCTCACTCTTGACTTCTGTCCTTCCAACAGGGTCCAAACTTCACTTCCATATGTTAGAGTTGGTATCACAATACTGTCATGTAGCAAGTTTTTCACTTCCATGCTCACCTCCCTGTTTCTTATCACTGCTTTCAACGAACCAGCAACCTTCCTTCCCTGCTGCACCTTTTCGAGGACTTCACCCTCCAGACTTCCCATCCAATTTCAGTGTACATTCACTGGCTTCACCTTTCTCGAAAACCATCACTTTACTCTTCATTACAGTCACCTTTAGATTCCGTTTCTTACACACTCTCCCAAACTCATCTACCAAGCCTTGCAGCTCCCCTTCGTCTTCGCTCAACAACACAGTATCATCTGCAAACAACAGTACAGGGAGTTTCCAAACACTGCCCTGTCTCACTAGGGCCGCTCCAACATCCCCTGCCCAACCTTGTATCCCTTTTATAGCCCCATCCATGTGCAGATTGAACAACCATGGAGACATGAAACATCCTTGTTTCAATCCAACCTTCAAATGGAAAGATTCACTCAGTTTGCCATCGACACGCACTGCAGCCTTAGCACCCTCATACATACACTTCACTGCCTTCAACAACTTTCCATCCACTCCATATGTTCTTAATACCTTCCACAATCCTTGTCTATCCACCCTGTCATATGCTTTCTCCAGATCCATGAAGGCTGCATACAACTTCTTGCCCTTCTCTAGAAACTTTTCCACTTCGGATCTAAGAATGAATATCTGGTCTACACAACCTCTTCTCTTCCTAGAACCTCCTTGTTCTTCTCCAATTAATTCCTCTCTTAATTCCCTAACTCTGTCAATAAGTATCCTACCATATAAGTTTCCTATTACACTGAGAAGGTAAATGCCCCTATGATTACCACACATTGCTTTTCCCCCTTTTCCTTTGTACAGAGGAATAATTATACCTGACTTCCAATCCTCCGGGACTCTACCCTCCTCCCAAGCCAATTTGCACACCTTCCACATCCATTCGATTACTATCTCTCCCCCATGCTTCAGCATTTCACCACACACTCCATCAAACCCACACTCGTAGGGTTTGATCCTAAAGGTTCTGCCCGGTTACCATTTTCTTTGCGATTTGTTGTAATTGCTGTTATTTTTTTTTTTTTGACGTAGAGATTACCCTGATTCTTCCTGTTGCTTACATTCTAGAATTATCTAATGTTTATTCCTGAAGAGGAGTTGGGTTATTTTTTATTTTAATTCTTCTTTTGGGCCTCTATTATGAGTGAGCACAAGGGGCTCTTGAATGAAGATAGTTATTTTTGTTTACAAGGAGCCTTACCTCTAGATTCCATTCTATAATGATCTACTAAAATGGTCCTTGTGCCAGTACTTCAGGTGATTATACAGGAGGTCTGAGTCAAGATTCTCTCATGAATACATGGCGACCCCATTATTGCTGATTAGTGTATTGGAAGTGTTTATATTTTTCACTTTGTTTTATCAAAATTGGGCTAAATCTATGTAAAACTTACTATTTTTTTTCATGGTAAAATTTGTCATGTGTGAATATGTGGGGTTTTAAAAATGAATCTTAAAAAGTTGTAGTGATTTGGAGGGGTGCGGCTTCGCAATAATAAAAAATAATTTTGAGACAACCAAATTGCTCAGAACAATGTTACTATATATTTTTTGTTGTAAGTTTGTTCATATAATTGAAAAAAATAGTTAATTTTGGTTAAAACAAAATTGCTTTTCCAATACACTAATCAGCTACAATAGGGGCCACTATGTATTCATGAGAGAATCCTGACTCAGACCTCCTGTATATTAACCATAATTACTGCCATAAGATCCATTTTAGAAGATCAATTATGGGGCCGATCTTGAGGTAAGGCTCCTGTGGACCCCGGGAACACAGCCGTTGAGAGCATGTGTGAAGGGGCTTTCCCCATTTTAACTTTCTTCATTGCTTCCACAACTTCCATCCTACTGATTTCTTCCTCTCTCTCACAACCCTCCTTCTCCCCACAATTCCCCAGCCACTTATACTTGCATTGCTTTCATTCTCTATGTTCAACAGTTCAGTAAAGAGTTCTCTCCATCTGTTTACTTTTTCTCCCTTCTCTAATAGTAATCTACCATTTTTATCTTTCACACCCCCACTGACTTCGTTGGCACCCTGTCTAGCTCTCTTTACCTCCTTCCAGAACATTTTCTTACATTCCCTCCACTTTGCACTCAAATTCCTTCCAAATTCCTCATCCACTCTCTTCTTACTCTCTCTTACTAATCTTTTCACCTCATCCACTCTCTTCTTACTCTCTCTTACTAATCTTTTCACCTCTATCCTCCTCTCTACATATAACTCTCTCGTTCGTCTGTCAGCTTCTTCGACGCCCCTGTTCCTCATCCACTCATTATATGCTTTCTTCTTTTGTGCCACAGCCTCTCTCACCTCTTCAGTCCACCATGCTGTTCCCTGAACCCCCTTTCCTCTTCTCTTCACCCCACACACCACCTCACATGCTGCACAGATTTCTTCTGTGAATATCTTGCACACACCTTCGACGTCCCCCATCTGCTCCAGTATATATTTACTAGTAATAATAATAATAATAATAATAATAATAATCATAATAATAATAATAATAATAATAGTAATAATAATGGTAGTAGTAATAGTAGTAGTAGTAGTAGTAGCAGTAATGATAATAATAATAATGATAATAATAATAATAATAATAATAATGATAATTATAATAATAATAGTAGTAGTAGTAGTAATAGTAGTGGTAGAAGTAGTAGTTCATGTCCTAGCAGTCCTAACACCACTTGCAGAGTTACAACTTTTTATCGTTTGGTTTTAAAGCAATTTCCATCTTAAACTCTCTAGTCAGCCACACACACACCCATAGGTAGTCTGAGCCCACTTGTCATTCATCCCAGTAATCCAGATGTTGTTGTTGTTATAGATTTATCCACCTGAAAGTCGGAGTGGAAACGGGCAAGTGAAGACCGTCAGAGTAGGAGCGTGTGGGTATACATGAGGTTGGCTATTTTTGCGGGGGGTAGGTAGATACGATTTTTAAAGTAAGGAAGATGTGGGGAAGAGGAAGTCTATTTCAGCGACTGTTAAGGTTCTTGAGGGATGACTAATGAGACTAGATCCAAGAAAGAGGCGAAGGGAGGCGGTGGCGGGGCAATCGAGTAGGAGGGGATACTCGCCAGTTTCGTGGCAGTGAGGGCAGGGGATGGGGTCAGTTCCTCTGATCTGGGAGAGGCAGGGATAGCCCAGCCTGAGTCTACACAGGCGATTTAGGCGTGGTTGCGGGTGTTTGGAGGGGTTTGTAGGCAGTGGCCCTGGCAAACCAGGTGGCAGAGTGTGAACCGTCTGCCACCCGGTTTTCATGGTCGGTTTTGGTCTTGTCGGTGATGGAGCGCTTGGCTCTGTGCTTTATACGAGAGAGGCTGGACGGCAGTGGAAATGTGACGTCTGGTAAGATGATGGCAGCCCGAGCAGCAGCGTCAGCCCGATCATTGCCTGCCATGTCCACATGACTGGGCAGCCAGTGGAGGAGAATTTCAACACCACCCTGCACGATGGAGTATACCACAGCCAAAATCGATGTCAGCAAGTGAGCACTGTCTCTGAAGTGTCTTGTGTGGAGACCGTGCAGAGACGAGAGCGAATCAGTGCGTATAACGACACGCTGTCGTAGGTGGTGAAATGCAGCATGTCGCAGGGCACCAAGGATGGCGACGACCTCCGTCTCGTACATGGAGGTCCCCTGAGGGAGCCTCCCAGTATCCCAGACACAGCCTGGATATATAGATGGAAATTTTTATGATCGGAACTTGTTTGGGAATTTATATGGGAATATATAGAGTCGGAAAATACATGGGAGATTATATGGGAATTTATATTATCGAAATTTTCTTGGGAATTAATATGATCGAAATTTACTTGGGAGTTTACGTGGGTATTTGTATAAAAGGAAGATTGGATACTTTATAATAGAAATTTGCTTTGGTATTTAGTTGGGAATTTATATAAAAAGGATATAAAAATTTATAATAGGAATTTACTTGTAATTTATATGGTAATATACATTATCGGAATTTACTTGCGAATATAGATGGAAGTGTATATAAAAGGAAGATGGATATATTATATAATCAGAATTTACTTGGGAATTTAGACTGGAGTTTATATTAGAAGGAATTTGTATGTGTAATATGGTAAATTGGGTGCTAACCATCCACTCACTTGATGTAGTACAATCAAAAGGTGACTGTACATTGAGAGACTAGCTAAATCGCTACTTGTAAATCAGTAAACTATTTACTACGTTGGGTGGTAACAATATGGTAATTAAAGAGTTCCAGATGAAAGGGTCTATCAAGACTTAGATCCAAGGGGTGTTTTTTTTCTTTCGCTCTCCCTCTCTCTCTCTCTCTCTCTCTCTCTCTCTCTCTCTCTCTCTCTCTCACACACACACACACACACACACACACACACACACACACACACAAACACTCACATAATGCCACCCAGGGACGCGAGAGGCTGGTCAGTTTTCCTTAAATATACGAACTGATTAGCGTAGCCCCGGGACTCTACACTTCTGATGGCAAAAAAATAAGCTGAATGATGGATGGATGGAAACTGAATGGAATAACTGTCTTTCGAAATTAGACCCATAATTACCTGTATCACACAAAATGACGAAGAGAAGACTTTGATATGTTTTGGTCTTGTAGAGAGAAGGCAGAATGAGAGACTGACTAGGAGAATGTATGTGAGTGAGGTGAAGAGGGGAAGGGGAAGGAAGGGTCCGAGGAAGAGATGGAGAGATGGGGTAGAGAGATTTATGACCAAAGTGTGTGAGGTGGAGAGGGGAGAAGAGAAAGGGAGAACGAGAAAGAGATGGAGGGATGGGAAAGACAGATGTGTGTGGAATAGGGACAGAGGAAGGGGGAGACTGAGAAAGAGATAGTGGATGGGGTAGAGAGATACATGAGCAAAGGGAGAGAGGTAGATTGAGGAAGATAGATTTGGATGGAGTCGAGAGATACCAAGTGAAGGGGGTTGTGAGTTGGAGAGATACGGTTAACTTGAGAGCGATGTCAGTAGGATCGTGGACATCAAAGAGCCAATTAAAAAGGAAAGACAAGAGGGCAGCCGCTACTTGAGTTGTCCCGATAACGAGTCCCCACATTACTTTGGAGAAGGGGTACAAGATGTTCCTCCAGTGTGGTACCGGCGGAGGAACACGAAGGATGACTGCGAAGTTGTATGGCTAGTAGGGATAGGTGAAGTCAAAATCCAGGAATACATCTGGTTGGAGCTTCATCGAACTGACCATGATGTCCTTCCCTCCGTACATCAGTTCACCCAGCATCCCCAGCCACGTTCCATTCCTCCTCACGGACCATATGAGTTTCTTGAGGGGCACATTGGTGTGAGTAAAGTTATGCTTGGTTCCAATGAGGCCGAGAGCGTCTGAGTTTCCTCCTATGCAGTTACCATTCTTATTAAGGTACAGGAAGGGTTCATCATGACAAAATACAGGCACTTGCAGCACCTTACCACCAAAATCCTTAAATCGAGATGGCAGAATTGACTGACGTGTTTGAAACCTATTGGGGCTCCAGATTCCCAGTGGTGATTTTATGCTGTCAAGTAAACTGGTGGAGGCAATGAAACGCCACCGTCCGTTGTGTTCCTGTGGCTGTAGGAGCAAGATGAACTGTGAACGCTGGACGACAGGCTGAGCAAGTATGGCCGTGGTGTTGAGGTTCGGGTCTAGGCAGAAAAGGACCAGGTAACCGGAGTTCCAGTGTTTATTTTCTTTCAGGAGGAGGATGATGGCAGTGAGGTGGGAGCCCTTGGTTTGGTGGACAGGACGCTTGGTGTGAAAATATGCGTCTTGGGCAGCTAGAAAAATAGGCGTGAGTGAGATGCCAGCAGACTCCACAACCCGAGCCAAATTTAGTGTGTTGTGCGTGAAGTTGTCGCTTACCAGCAGGAGGTCATGTCCACGCAAAGACCCAGACACCAGCACCTCCAAAGTGCTGTCTGCTCGGCTGGCGTAATCTAAGGAAGAAAATTGACTTGACAGTAGATTATTACATATCAACATTCATATCATCATCAACGTAAGATCGTGCAAGCAGAGTGAGAGAAGAGTTCTGGACAAATGTGGAAGTGTGCAGGGAAAAGTTTGAAAGGAATGAGAGTGTTTTTGATTGGAAATATGAATGGAAAAGTAGGGAATGTGAAGGTGGATGGAGTAGTTGGTGAGTGGGGTGTGCCTGCAGAGATGAATCGGTAGAGGGGCGGCCTGCAGTTCTAACGGACCCAGGTTCGAATCCCGGCTGGGGTAGGGAACAGTTTAATGATTTGAATTTCACAAAACGCAGACTTTTATGATCTACGAGATGACCCGCCGACATGTCATAAAAGTGCCCCTGCTAATACCAGTACACCAGTCCTGCATGAGACAGCCATAGCATGTATTCAGTATGGATGGTGGGTGTTAGCGCTGGAGTGGTGACATGTGGAGGTGTAGGAGGACTACTGAGCCCCAAGGAGGACTTGGGAATAGGCAGTGAAGCCTTTGCCCAGGGTCGGACACGTAACAAAAAAAAAATGTGCCAGGAGAGGGTTGGTGATAGCCACTACCCTCTTTAGGCACAAAATGATCAATAGGTATACATGGTGAGTGGTGAGAAGGGTTGATGGTGAACTGAATGAACGGAAGACAATGATTCATTTTGTGTGTGTGGATGAAAGGATGAGAAAGTGTGTAATGGATGCAAGAGGATATAGCAGTTGGAGGAGTGGACTTTCTGTAAGTCCAAATGAAATGGAGAAATAGAAGAAGGGAAGGACAGGAGGACGTAGTTTATACAAGGAGGGTGGAAAGATTACAAGAGGATGGAAAAAAAAAGGCAGAATATAAGAGGAAAGTGGAGGAGCGATTGGGTAAATCTGGATTGGAGCAGATGGGGGACGTGGAAGGTGTATGCACGCTATTCACAGAAGAAATCTGTGCAGCATGTGAGGTGGTGTGTGGGATGAAGAGAAGACGACAGGGGATGCAGGGAACAGCATAGTGGAATGAAGAGGTGAGAAAGGCTGTGGCACAAAAGAAGAAAGCATATAGAGAGTGGATGAGAAACAGGGGCGTCGAAGAAGTTGAGAGACGGAAGAAAGAGTTATATGTAGAGAGGAAGAGGGAGGTGAAAAGATTAGTAAGAGAGAGTAAGAAGAGAGTGGATGAGGAATTTGGAAGGAATATAAGTGTTAATTGGAGGGAATGTTAGACAATGTTCTGGAAAGAGGTAAAGAGAGTAAAACAGGGTGCCAAAGAAGTTAGCTGTGGAGTGAAAGATAAAAATGGTAGATTATTAGTGGAGAAGGGAGAAAAAGTGAGCAGATGGAGAGAAAATTTAAGGAATTGTTGAATACAGAGAATGAAAGTAATGCGAGTATAAGTGGCGGGGGAATCGCTGGGAGAAGGAGGGATGTGAAAAGAGAGGAAGAAATCAGTAGGACAGAAGATGTGGAAGCAATGAAGAAAGTTAAAATGGGGAACCCCCCAGAAATTGATGGAGTGTGTGGTGAAATGCTGAAGCATGGGTGAGAGATAGTAGTGGAATGGATGTGGAAGATGTGCAGATTAGCCTGGGAGGAAGGCTGAGTCCCGGAGGATGGTATAATTATTCCCCTGTACAAAGGAAAAGGGGAAAAAGAAGTGTGTGGTAATCATTGAGGCATTTGCCTTCTTAGTGCAATAGGAATAGCATATGGTAGGATACTTATTGACAGAGATAGGGAAATAACAGAGGAATTAGTTGGAGAAGAACAGGGAGGTTTTAGGAAGGGAAGAGGGTGTGTAGATCAGATATTCGTTCTTAGATCTTTAGTGGAAGAGTTTCTAGAAAAGGGAAAGAAGTTTATGCGGCCTTCATGGAGGAGAAAGCATATGACATGGTGGATGGACAAAGACTGTTGAAAGTATTCAGAATATATGGAGTAGATGGGAAGTTGTTCATGGCCGTGAGAAGCATGAATGAGGGTGCTAAGGCTTCAGTGACTTTTTCTGTTGAAGATTGAATTGAAATAAGGATATGTCATATATCTCCATGGTTGTTCAATCTCTATATGGATGGGGTTATAAAAGAGATACAAGGTAGGGCAGTGGATGTTGGAGAGGCCCTAGTGAGAGAGGGCAGTGTTTGGAAACTTCCTGTACTGTTGTTTGCAGATGATACTGTGTTGTTAAGTGAAGACGAAGGGAAACTGCAAGGCTTGGTGGATGAGTCTGGGAAAGTGTGCAAGAAACGGAATCTAAAGGTGAATGTAGGGAAGAGTGAAGTTATGTTCTTCGAGAGAAGTGTAGTCAGTGAATGTACAATTAGGTTGGATGAGGAGGAAACGGAATATGTGAGTGCGTTTAAGTACTTGGGTAGTGTGATGAGTAAGGATGGAAGTTTAGAGGGTGAAGTGCTCGAAAAAGTACAGCATGGAAGAAAGGTTGCTGGTTCATTGAAAGCAGTGATAAGAAACAGGGAAGTGAGCATGAAAGTGAAAAAGCTAGCACATGAGATTATTGTGATACCAACTCCAACGTATGGAAGAGAAGCCTGGATCTTGTTGGAGGGACAGAAGTCAAGAGTGGAAATGAGTTATTTGAGAGGAGCATGTGGAGTCACATGGAGAGACAGACTGGCAAATGAGGAAGTGAAGGAACTTTGTGGTGTGGATGTGGATGTAATGGGAAACGTTAGGAGAAAGACAATGAGGCGGTTTGGTCATGTGGAGAGGATGGAAAGTGAGAGACTAACGAGGAGAGTGTATGTGAGTGAAGTGAAGGGGGGTGGAGGGATGGAGAGGCCAAGGATGAAATGGAGGGATTGAGTGGAGAGGTATATGAGAGAGGGGTGTGTGAGCTGGGAAAAGGGCAATGAAATGGTGGAGGACAGGGCGACATGGAGGCAATTTGTTTGTGGCCACCCCTTACGGGATTGAGGCGTCTGGCAATTGACAGATATGATCATCATCATCATCATCTTTCAGAATCACATTGCTCACTCATACACCTCTCCACCCTACCCCTGTCTCTCCCATCATTATTATTACCATCAACATCATCATCATCATTACCATCATCATTATCCAGATTCACACCCCTCACCCATTCACCACTCCCCTCCATCACTATCTCCCCCTTTCTTTCCCCCCTCCACCTCAATCACATAACACCCACCTTTTCAGTCTCAGCCTCCATTCTTTACTCATTCTTGCTCTCCCCCTTCCCCTCCACCCCACACACATGCACTCTTCTAGTCAGTCTCAAAGCCTTCATTCTCTCCACATTCTTGGCCTCCCTCTTCCACTCCCCTGCTCCACCTCACTCACATACACTCCTAGTCAGTCTCATTCTTCATTCTCTGCACAACCTCTGTCTTCCCTGTCCCCTCTCCTCATCCACCTCCTTCGCGCACCCTCATATTCAAGTTGAGGTAGTGGTCCAGTTCCGTTGGGTGAAAACGAACTATATGTCACTTAAGAAGTCAGAAGGTGAGACGAATTTAGTGACAGCGGGAATCGGCTCTACAACTTTTCCACAGCACTTATTCGTGACTAGCATCGCGTTACTGTTATTTCAGCTCATAATTCAAGCTAGAGGGATAGTAATTTTAGGCTAAGATAGGGTAAAAGGAGTATAGTTTTACCAGGCAACTCAGAGGACAGTGTGATGAAGGCGGTGACGGCGGGAATTGGCGCCAAGAGGAGAAGGAGGAGACCAAGTTGCCTGGCGGGTGGCTTAATGGCGAGTGAAGCGGCTCCGTCACCACCAAACCCTCTCAGTCACCAGCCCGACCTTTATCGAGGCTCCTACTGCGCATGTCATATATTTCAAACCATCAACTCCACACATCGATATTTTTTCTCCTATTGCACATGTCAGAAGCTCCCCACATGCAGTTCTTCTCAACAGGGTGGAGTCAAAGGCTTTTCGTCTCATTAACTCTCCTCCTCTTACTGATTCCCTCCAACCTTTGTCTCTTCGCCACACTGTTGCTTCTTTATCTCTCTTCTATCGCTTCTTCAATGGTCATTGTTCCTCTGAACTGTCCGCTTGCATCCCTCCACCTCTACGACGGGCACGTAGTACCCGTTTAGCAACAAACTCTCGTCCCTTTTCTGTCCAACTCTTTAATGCAAGAGTTAACCGTTACTCCCAGTCCTTCATTTATGCAACCGGTCAACTCTGGAACTGTCTTCCTCTGTCTGTATTCCCTGCTTCCTATGATCTCCAATCTTTCAAACGCAGTGTGTCCAGGCATCTCGAAATGAATGGATCTTGAATTTGGCTCTCTTTTGTATTGTATTTACTTTTTCTTGGAAGGAACAGTATGCAGGCCTGTGGCCTTTGGTTCCTTCTTCCTTGCATAAAAAAAAAACAATGACTCCACGATTTTTTTTTCTTTTCCTACAGCGTATGCTATGATTTTGAAAACATTATCGTAATCAACAAATCGACCTTTTTTACATTTCACCAGACAGACATAATCAATTCCCTCTTGTAATAATTTGTTTTTGCCAGAGGAGAGATTAGTAGAGTCTGTGGGCCGAATTCCCGTCGGTTAAGCTCCCGAACACCTCTTCCTTAGCGATTTGGTTTAGGATGTGCGTGGTTTATATCGTTTTGTACATTATTAATGCAGAGAATGGGGATATTGGAAGGATTTATGTAACACAGAAGAGGCCAATAAGGTATGAAAGACAAAGTACAGTAAATAGCATAGGAAAAAGTGTTAGGGCGCTTCCTTAACCGACAAGTGTACGGGCCATAATGTTTCTTTTCTTTCTTTCTCTCTGTTTGTCTTCCTATCTTATTCCTTTCCTTTCTTTTTTTCCCCCCAGTCAAAGCAGCTCTCTCTAACGACAAAGTATTTACTGTGTATATTCACAAACTTATAGCTTTCTCTTGGACTTTGGATTTGCATTTGCATTTGCATTTGGTTTTGGATTTGGGTTTGGATTTGGATTTTGGATCTGGATTTTGGGTTTTGGATTTGAATTTTGGATTTGGATTTATGATCCCCCCTCTGGCGAGGGGGACACAATCTGTCGACACTGTAGGGTGGTACTACTACTCTGCGGCCATGTTGTGTTAGGAAGAATTCCTCCACCGTATTCCCTCCCTGCGTGTCGTAAAAGGCAACTAAAAGGGGCGGGGTGAGGGGACTAGGGACCCCCTCCTCTGTTGTTTTGGTTCCTAAAAAGAGACAGGCCAGAGAAAGGGATGGGGGATCGAGTTATCCCCGTACCCTGAAGGTTGGATCTATGAATGTGCGTGGATGTAGTACGATTGAGGCTAAAAGGGAGGAGATTGGGAGAATGTTTGTGAGAAGAAAGTTGGATGTGTTAGCTTTGAGTGAAGCAAAGACGAAAGGGAAAGGTGAGTCTACGTTTGGAAGTGTGAATGGAAGATTGTCAGGTGTTGATAGGGGAAGGGCAAGAGAAGGTGTGGCTTTGTTAGTGAGCCCCGAAGTACAGCAGTGTGTGATTCAGTGGAAGGAGATGTCATCGAGACTGAGGTGGGTGAAAGCGAAATTTGAACGTGAGTTGTGGGCATTTGTGAGTGGATAATGGCCTTGTAGTGAAAGGGATGAAGAAGAGAGTAAGTCTTTCTGGAATGATGTTGATGACTGTTTGCAGAGTTTTGGAGCGAATGTGAATGTGGTAATGATGGGAGATCTGAATGCTAGAGTGAGAAATGTAGCAGTTGAAGGTGTAGATGGTATGCATGGTGTGCCTGGAAGAAATGAAAATGGGAAACGAATGATAGGGATGTGTGTTGATCGAGAGATGTGATTGGAAATACTGTACCTTGTTTGAGAAGAAAGATATTTATAAGTATACATGGGTGAGACAGGAGGGTGGAAGGGTTGTTGATAGAGCATTGATGGACTATGTGGTTATGTCCAGGAATGTAATAAAGATTGTTGGATGTGAGAGTTTTGAGAGGGGAGGGTGGAGGTATGTCTGTCCACTACCTGGTGGAAGGAAAGTTGAGAGTAGGTCAGAGATGAGTGAGAGCTAGGAGAGTTAGGTGGCAGGGAGGTTTTGAAAGTGAGTGAGCTGAATAAAAGAGAGAAAATTATAGAGAATCAGAAGAAATTTAGAGATGAGTGGAACGCAGTGAAAAATCAGGAGAATAGCAGTGTGGAGGAGGAATGGAAGTTATTTAAGAGTGCTGTTGTGGGGCATGCAGAAGTGGTGTGTGGTTGAGATGAGTGGGTGGTGGTGTAAGAAAGGGAAGTGAATGGTGGTGCGAGGAAGTAAGTATGGCTGTGGCTGAGAAGAGACGTGCATATGAAGTGTGGTTGCAGAGGAAGGATGTTGATGAGAGGTATAAGGAAAAGAGGAAAAGGGAGAGAAGGGCTGTGCGTGATGCTAAAGTGGCAGCAGATGAGAGGTGGGGTAGGCAGTTGGCAGAGAATTTTCAGGAGAATAAGAAAATGTTTTGGAAAAAGGTGAAAAGGGTGCGAAAGGGAGAGTCTGGGAAGGAAGAGTGAGTAAAAGCAGAGGATGGAAGGATGTTAACTGAGATGGATGCAGAAAGGAAGAGATGGGCGGAGTATTCTGAAAAATTGTTAAATGTAGAGGAGGAAAGGGAGGCTGAGATTGTGGCAGATGGAAGGATGCAAGGAGTAAATGTGTTTGAGAGTTGAATGATTCTTTGATTACGATGGAGGAAGTGCAGAAGGCAGTAAAGGATATGAAAACAGGGAAAGCTGCAGGTATGGATGGGTATGCTGTGGAATGCCTGAAAGGTGGTGGAGCGACTATTGTTGACTGGTTAGTAAGGTTGTTGAATGTGTGCTTTGTGCAAGGTATGGTGCCAACTGACTGGGAAAGTGCTTGTGTGGTCCCATTGTATAAAGGTAAGGGTGATAAGTATGAATGTACTAGCTTTAGGGGTATCTTTTGAGTGTTGTATGTAAGGTGTATGGTAGAGTGTTAATTAAGGGAGTTTGAGAGGGTACAGAGGGAGTGATTGGTGATGAGCAGTGTGGCTTTATAAGAGGGAGGGGATGTGTGGATCAGGTGTTTGTTGTGAGACAGGTGTGTGAAAAGTATTTAGCGAAAAGTAAGGATGTATTTTGGGCGTTCATGGATTTAGAGAAAACATATGATAGAACTGATAGGGAGGGTTTGTGGACTGTTTTAAGATTGTATCTACTTGATGGCAGTTTTCTAAAAGGAGTGAAAAGTTTTTATGTAAATAGTAGAGCGTGCGTAAGAGGGGGAAATACTGTGAGTGATTGGTTTCCCGTGAGCGTGGGGCTGCAGCAGGGATGTGTGATGTCGCCTTCGTTGTTTAATGTTTATATGGATGATGTTGTAAGAGAGGTGAATGCTAGAGTGTTAGGTGGAGGATTGAGTCTGGTGAATGTTGATGGTAGAGAGTGGAACCTGAAGCAGCTGCTGTTGGCAGATGATACTGAACTGGTGGCTGAATCAGAGGAGAGATTGAGTCAGTTGGTAGAAGAGTACTGAAGGGTGTGTGAAAGGAGGAAATTGAAAGTAAATGAGAATAAGATCAAAGTGACGAAGTGTACGAGGTTGGTAGATGGTAGGAGGATGAATATAGTTTTGAATGGTGAGCTGCTTGAGGAGGTGGAGTGCTACAAGTATTTAGCGTCACATGTTGCTGTGGATGGAAGAATAGATGCAGAAGTGAAGTTTAGACTGAATGAAGTAGGAAAGGTGCTTGGAGGAATGAAAAAGTGTTTAGATTTCGTTCGCTTAGGATGGATGTAAAGAGAAGGCTGCATGAGGATATTGTGGTACCGACTGCATTATATGGGGCTGAAACATGGACTATGAGTGTAGCAGAGGAAAAGTTTGAATGTAATGGAGTTGAGGTGTCTTAGGAGTATGTGTGGAGTGATGCGAATGGACAGAGTGAGAAATGATAAAGTGCGAAGGAGAACTAAAGTTGTGTGGGAGATGGCTGATCGAGTTGAGCAGAGAGTGTTGCGATGGTTTGGGCATATGGTGAGAATGGATAATGAGCGATTGGTGAAAAAGATAACTAGCTCTGATGTGAGAGGTGTAAGGCTGAGAGGAAGACCAAGAACTGGATAGATGGACAGTGTGAAGAGAGCGCTGGATGCAAAAGGGATGTCTGTTGAGCAAGGAAGAGTGGCTTTGCGTGATAGAAATGAATGGAGAAAAATTGTGAATGAATAAATGATGACGCAGCCCTGAGAGGATATTCTCCCGCATTTGGTCTGATCAGCTGATCAAGTCAGGTGTGGGTAAGGGGATGGGTCCATTATGATGTGGCAGGGGTAAACCATCTCTGCTATCGGGCCCTGCTGCTGATGTCACTGATTGCACTGTGCAGTAGACTCTTGTGCGGTGTGGTGCTGTGAGGATCTGTCCTTTCTCCCCTTTGAGGCTAAGATGCGAATGAATGTGTTTGAGTGGATGAGTAAATTGGGAGTGTGTCGTCCTGTTTCGGCTACCTCCCATTGTTTGGGGGAAGCAACCTAGGTATATAGATAGACAGATATAGATTTATGATTTGTATTTGGATTTTGGTTTTGGAATTTGGATTTGGATTTTGGATTATGAATTTGGATTTTGGATTTTGGATTTGGATTTTGGATTTTGAATTTCGTTATGGATGATGAACAAGTAGGGAAAATTTCTATTTTTTTATGTGCCATTCCTGTCATTTATTTATCTATTTATTTATTTTATTTTGAGGATGAACAAGATGCATAGGAAGATTTTTTTATACGGTTGTTTTCCAAGTGGCTTTGGAGATATCTTAACACCTCCTCTTCTGCCACTTATTTTATGCATTACACCTCGACAGTCTTCTTTATGCAAGCCATGTCGATTTTAAAACAATATAAATACCATACCGGACACTCAAGGCAAAATACAAAATAAATCGCTAAGGAATTGGTGCTGTGAAACTTCCACATATATCGCTAAATCAGTGACATGGTTTGCATCAGTAACATCTGTTTATCAATATATATTTATCTATAGCCAGACGCCATAATCACACAAGGGGTGGCCGTTTGTCTCTTGAGTTAGTTGTTGTATAGGGAGGGGCACTAACCCTCCGCCAACCAACTAGTTGGCACGGAGGCAACACGTGTGAGTTGCTTGTATGGTTACCACCCAGCGTTGTAAATGGTTTACTGGATTACAGGAAACCATTAGGCTTGTCGCTCAATGTAAAGCCACCTGAAAAGGAAGGAAGAGTGGTAAAAAGTGACAGGAAAGATGGGAAAAAGAGGAAGACAGTAGGGCAGACACAGAAAAAGAATGATAAAGGGGAAGGAAGAGGTTGGGAGCATTACGTCAGGAGTAAATCGCAGTGAAAGAGGTGCTACGAAGCTTCTTAGATTAGAATTTACATGATATCGGTTGTAAATGCGTTTCTGAATCCGGATGCATAGTCGAACTCATCATTCAACACGTATCCGGCGTTCTGTAATGAGTCGCGTAAATAATAACACTGCAAAGTGGCGTATAGTCCTTTTATTTTAAATTGGCTCAGAATTTCGTCCGTTTATTGCTTAGTCCACGTAGCTCAGTGGCAAAAAAAGAGTACTGCAGCTCTTTGTCCTTTCCATGGCACTTTTTCGTGACTAGCATCATATTTCACTGCTAATATGTAGCCACAACTGAGCGTTCAAGATAGAGATGACAAACTGAGACCAAGTTAGAGTAAAAAGCGTATAGTAACTTCGAAAACACCAGTGAATGCGAATTGAAATTTTGTAGAAATGAAAACAGAGATGGACTTCCAATAAATGCATCAACTTGCAACACATTGAATGCAATCACCTAAATAGCAAAACATAGTAGGATCATTCAGGGTTCTGTACGTGTTGACTTTCTTGTTGCTCTTAGTCATCTGTAATTCTTGTTTATGTTACACAGAAGTAGCCTGCATTGGAGTACACAGGAAGTACAGATAACAGGAGGCCTGTTGGCGTGTGTGAGAAGAGACAAGAAGAGATTATCTTCATAGACCAGCGGTGACCTGTGCATCAGCTAATTCAACACTGATATATTATATTATCTCAAAATTTCAAGCTGAGCCGCTTTGTATTTCATTAGAATGTCGCCAAAATGTCTCCATGTAGCCGTAATTGATAATCGCCTATTAGTCAGCTGATGCAGCAGCCAACATGCCAGATCAACTGAAATTTTCAAGCTGAACAACTTTGTATTTCATAAGAACATCGCTCAGAGCTCTCCAAAGGCAGATATTCCAACCTTCCTTGAAGGAGAGAGAGATAAAGAAAAAAAAAAGATCCTCAGCCGTACTACTTATAGACCTGTCGCTTCGCCGCAGGTAAAAAGAAGGCTCTCCCCCACCCACACACCATCCGGTAAAACACACATACATACACACACACACACACACACACGCTGGACAGACTGCAGACGTGGACACAGGACAACAGTATAACCATTAACCACACCAAGACCGTGGTGATGCACGTCTGCACGTCAAAAACAGCTGTACCACCACCCCAGCTCACCATCGGCCCCCACCCACTCCAGGTAGTCAACACCTTCAAGCTGCTTGGCGTGGTCCTGGACGACCATCTATCCTGGGGGCAGCACGTGGCCAGTGTGGTGAAAGCAGCATCTTACCGCCTCTACATGCTGCGCAGGCTCAGGTCTCTGGGAACACCGGCGAGCGAGCTCAGGGGAGTGTACACCTCCTTTATCCTCCCTAAACTCGTCTACGCCTCTCCAGCTTGGTCATCCTCCCTGAACACCACTCAGCTACACCAGCTGGAGAGAGTCCAGAAAAGGGCATGCAGAGTCATCCTTGGCCCTGCATATGTCAACTACAACACTGCCCTAACTAGCCTGAGCCTGCCCACGCTGGCCGAGAGATACCAGCAAGCACTCACCATATTCGGTGGAGGCTTACTGAGCAGTCAGCGGCACCGGCACTTCCTCCCACCTGACGCGCCGCCCCCCACTAGAACAACGAGGCACACGAACAAACTCGTGCCCTTGAAAGCCCCACGCACGGATAGGTACAGACGAAGTGCCATCCCCACCATCATCCGAGGCATAAACAATGTACAGTAGACCGTAGTTACATGTTAAGTCTTAGATTTAGGTAGTTTTAGCTCCTAGAATAAGGTATATAATCCACCCCCCTGTACAAATTTTCAGTCCCAGGACTGCATTATTAATAAACCGTTTATTATTATTATTATTATTATTATTATTACACTCACACACACACACACACACACACACACTCACACACACACACACACACACACACACACACACACACACACACACAGACCGCGTGCGGGAAATTTTGTAGGAAAGACAGAAGAAGAAGATGAAAGACTATGCATTAAGTAATCTCTTATCAACAAAGCTCATGGAATAAATAAATAAATAAACACATAATTTCTCATAAGTAAGCAATATTCTTTCACTGTCTGCATACACATCAACCTGGAAATAAACACCACTCATTTATGACCAGAAATTCGAAATATCTAGCAGAATTTTAAATATTCCTATAGTTTTTTCACTGATCTCGTTACTAATCCAATACTGCTCAATTAACGTCATTTTCAAAGGTATATTTCCCGTGATGGGTAGTTATGAAGAGAATGTGTGTGGAAGGTGTGCCAGTGAGGTTAGGATAGCAAGGGATTGAATAGAGAGTGAGTGATAGTGTGGCCCACCATTTAAACATGCTAGGGCTGTCCCGCTTCAGGCCAAGTGTGATGTTATCTGTCTGTCTATCCAACTATTTATTTATCTTTATTTATTTTCTGAAATTTTGGTGTTCCTTGTGCAAAATAAGTAAAGTTTTATGTAACGACATTGAAATTAATAAACTGCTTCTTGTCCATGTCATTCCTTCAAACAGCAGCGTATTTCTCTAACTTGACGACCACCAAGGATAAAGTTTCAAGTAGCAGTAGTAGTAAAAGTAGTAGTAGTAGTAGCAGAAGTAGTAGTAGTAGCAGCAGTGGTGGTAGTAATAGTAGTAGCAGTATTAGTGGTAGTAGTTGGTGTTGTAGTGGATCAGGTCGGCGCTGGAGAGGGGCACCTTCACGTGGTGACACTGATATAACTGGACGGTGGGACTGCCTGGTTCTTCAAACGTCCTTCATTCGCCTCGCTTTCCCGCAGAAGGAGGGTGATGGGATGCAAAAGGGTGGTTTAAGCCTGCAATCCGCCGGGTTCACTCTGGGATGAGTATGGAGTTGCACCTACTACTACTGCTGCTGCTGTTACGACTACTGCTACTGCTGCTATGACTACAACTACTACTACTACTAGTAGTAGTAGTAGTACTCGTGCTACTACTACCACTATCACCACCACCACCACCATCACCCCCTTCACTATATCTGCCTCCATTACTTCCACCACCACTACTTGCACTACCGTCACCACCGCTACTACTGCTGCTGCTACTGCTACTATTACTACTACTACTACTACTACAACTTTTTAGCGACCTCCATCCAATTGTAAATTATAAAGATCATCACCTTCCTAATATACTTCACCATATGAATTTGCAATATTGTTACGTCCCAGTCCCCACACTGCCACAGGCTCCAACAGCAGTAGTGCAGTATAAGAAGGACGTTGCCCAGTGAGTCGTTCTTCCTATGGTCAGCCTTTAGGTGTAGAGTACACTAGATCAGCTGAGGCGAAAATAAACTCTGGCTTCTTAAAGTTCACTGCCTTTATTTACCAAACAATTCCACTTTATGCTTTCTAACTTCACTTCACTGTTCTCACAAGCACTGGACGTATACAAACTGTACTAACTGCAATTTCACTTAATACTTGACAACACTTCACAGTTAATGCTTGTCAACATTTTACTGTTTTTACACTTCACTGTTCTCACAATAACACTTCAATAACTTCACAAGTACCGAAAATATACAAACTAAACTTCACTCAAACTGACTGAGGCCCAACTAATCCTTAACCTTAACAACAACTAGTGTCTCACTCCCCATCCTTATATATCTTTGCTTTACTCGAGAAACGTCTAGGACGAACTCGACGGTGCAACTGTAAACAGTTGCCAACTAAGAGACAACCAAAATATGCCAATCTTCTTACATTACATAACACTCTAAATCAATTACCAAACTTAAATTAAATTACATAATTAAACAAACAATCACGTAAATAAAACATTATAGAGAAGAGCATAAAAATTAATGCATAACTTACAAAACAACTACGCTCACTAACAGCAGGCAAGCTGGCAACTCTGACTGTACCGATACCGGAACTAGCCTACTGTACAGACACACCGAGAATGTTCTCGAACATCTAACTGGCAAATCCCCCTTCATAATACTACCCCCTCCCTAGTTCTTTGTCGTCCCGACAAAACTACACAGTATATACAAACACAAACCTTAATCCTAATGAAACATCTAACTATACACAAAATAATCATTCAACTTATCAGGTCTTCTTCTGTGCTGCTTACGACGACGTCCTTACTCCTCTACACAATCCACTCCACCTGGAGGGTCTTGGCCCTCTTCCTGATTTGCTTCTTCACTCGGGAAACTGTCACCACCTCTTGCACTTCAGCTCCGTGGTCCTCCTCAACATCCTCGGCTGCGGGAGAGCATGATCCCTCGGAGACGCCCCAGCTGTACTGTCCTGGCCCATGATACTGCCACAGACGATTCACATGTACCACCTTTGGGCGAGAGTTCCTGCCTCCCCGAATCCGATACCTTACATCTGACAGGCGGTCCAACACAGTGTAAGGCCCATCCCATGGGCTCTGCAGCTTCGGTGACTGTCCCTTCTTTCGCTGAGGATTGTATAACCAACTTGATCGCCATCCTTGAAGCTCACCTCACTTGCCTTGGTATCATACTTGCACTTCATCACCTCTCCTGAAAACTTAAGGGCTCCTCGCACTTGATGATGTACCTCAGCCAGCCTTTCTTGAATGTGCTTCGCATAGCCAGTGGTGTCTGTAGGCAGCTCTTCACCAGGTGGTCTTCCCATTAACAAGTCAATGGGTAAACGTAACTCGTGGCCCAACACCAGTTTTGAAGGGGTGTAGCCGGTAGACTCGTGGTATGCAGAACAATATGCCATCAACAATGCAGGTAATTTCTGGTCCCACTCTGTTTGCCCATCTACGCAGTACTTGGCCAGTTCTTGTCCTAGGGTCCAGTTGATTTTCTCCACCATCCCATCAGACTGTGGTCTTAGTGGGGTCGTCCTTGTCTTCCTGATCCCCAATAACTGGCAGCACTCACAGAACACAGCAGACTCAAAGTTTCTACCCTGGTCTGAATGTAGCTCTTGTGGCATCCCAAAACAACAGATGAACTGGTCAACCAACACCTGAGCAACTGTCGCAGCATCTTGATCGGGGATGGCATAGGCTTCTGGCCCCTTTGTGAAGAAGTCCATCGCGACACATATATATCGGTTTCCTCTTTCCGTGAGTGGCAAAGGTCCAGCAATGTCCACTGCAACTCTTTCCATTGGTGCACCCACTTGGTACAGCTGAAGAGGGCCGCACCCACGTTTCTTGGGTCCCTTTTTGGCACAGCACACACCGCAGGCCCAACACCACTCTTCAACATCCTGACACATGCCAATCCAGTAGAACCTCTGTCGCAGCCAGCTTAGAGTTTTCTTCACTCCCAGGTGCTCACTGGTGATCTGGTTATGGGACTCACCTAAGATCTCTGACCTCACCTTCTTCGGAACCACCAATTGCCAATACTTGCTGATGCCATCGGGTGTCTCCCACTGACGCTCCAGTAGTCCATTATTCAAATGAAGAAGGTCCCACTGACTCCAGTAACTCTTGGTTGCGGGGCTGAACCTGGAAACTTCTTCTCAAGATGGTCACACTGTACTCCGCTGCAGCCACTCTAGCACTGGCTGTAAATCTGCATCCTCCAATTGCATCCTCTTCAGGCCTGCTTCATCTGACGTTGGCCCTGTCACTGCAGTACGGCTCCATTTCTTACTATGATCTTCCTTTTTACTGCACTGCCAACATTCTTGATCACAAGGCCGTCTACTCAAGCTGTCAGCATTGCCATGTACCCGCCCAGGACGGTGCTGCACTTTATAATTGTGCTGGTCTAGCTTCCCGAGCCAGTGTGCCAGTTGTCCTTCTGGATTCTTTAGCATTTTCAGCCACTTGAGTGCTGCATGGTCTGTCCTGATGATGAAGAGTGAGCCATACATGTAGGGATGGAAGAAATCAAGGCTCTTCATCACTGCCAAGAGCTCCTTACGGGTCACACAGTAGTTCTGCTCCAGTGGGCTGAGCATCTTGCTGTAATATGCTACCACATATTCTTTTTCATTCTTCTTCTGTGACAGGACTCCACCAATACCATGGTCACTACCATCACAGTCCAAGATAAATGGCTGACTCCGATCAGGGTACGGCAATGCTGGAGAGCTTGCCAATGCATGTCTGAGTTCGTCGAAGGCTTTCTGAGTCTCTGCTGTCCATGCAAACTTCTGTCTCTTCCCAAACAGCTTGTGCAGAGGTGCAGTTATCATCGGAAAGTCCTTGACAAAACGCCAGTAGCAGGTACACAAGCCAAGGAAACTCCGTAGCTCCTTCACACAAGTTAGAGACGACCATGTTTTCCACAGCTGCCACCTTCTCCGGGTCAGTACGGACGCCACTCTCAATGTGTCCCAGGTACTTTACTTCCTTCTGAAACGATTGGCATTTCTTGGGGTTCAGCTTCAGATGAGCTGCACGGATCCTGTCCAACACCTCCGACAGCCTCTCTAATTCCTGATGGAAAGTCCGTGCAAACACAATTACATCGTCCAGATAGATGAGGGCCATTTGCAAGTGCAGGCCTTCCAGTACGCGATCCATTAGACGCTCAGAAGTAGCTGGGGCATTGCATAGGCCAAAAGGCATCACCTTAAACTGCCATAAACCCCGCCCATATGAAAAGGTTATCTTCTCTTTGTCCTTCTCTGCAACCTTGACCTGATGATATCCTGCCTTCATGTCTAGGGTGGAGAACCACTTAGCACCTGACAGAGCATCAAGGGTGTCATCAATTCTTGGTAAGGGGTATGCATCCTTCACTGTCACATCATTCAGGGCTCGATAATCTACACAGCACCTTACTGAGCCAACTTTCTTCCTTACCAGAACCACTGCTGACGCCCAAGGACTGTTGGACTTTTCTATTACCCCTTGACTCTGGAGATTCTTCATCACCTTCTCCATTTCTTGCCGTTGGGCTGGCGCCATCCTCTGTGCTGGCTGTTTAATCGGGCGGTGATCCCCAGTGTCTATACTATGCTCCACCAGGTCAATGCACCCCAGGTCTATGTCTCCAGTGGAGAACACATCAACAAACTTTGTCAGCATCTGCCTCAACTTCAGCACTTGTGAGCCATCCAGGCATTGGCTACTCCTAGAAAATAGGTCCTGTAGGTGGTCCGGCACGTACCCGTCTTCCTTGACTACTGTCCTTTTACAGGCCTTCCTCTGATGCCACTCAGAGTCCACCGCCTGGCAGTCCCACAGTTTCTCCCTCGTTGATCTTCTGTGGCTCACGGGAGAAATTGGCCACCACAACTGGCACTTCATCTGCACCTGTTTCCACCAGTGTTCTCCCCACCATCACTCCGGCCTTTGTCTTGTACCGTACATTCTGCTCTACTACCCCTATACAGCTGTCAAAAGACCCACTCACCTTACACTGGAGCAACA
>JAGKTI010007612.1:24006-36251 GCA_018397915.1 Birgus latro
TGTAGTGCGGAGCGCCCTCACCTCGCCACCAGAACTGATACTGTACGTTTCGCTGCCGTGACGGAAACCGACCTTCCTCGAACCTTCAGCTTCATGGAGCAGAAGTCCAGCTCACACCCCATGGACATCAGATAATCAAGACCCAGAAGACAAGGATCCTCCATGTCAGCCACATAAACTGGAAGAGTAGCCTCTTGCCCTGCCACTTCAATCTGGACATCAAGGGGTCCCTTCAGTTCTGCACAGTGCCCAGTTATGCCGCACAGTTGTTCCGATGACTCAGGCAGATACCGATGATGTAACACATCAGGCCTCACAAAAGTCTGCTCTGAGGCCGAATCAATCACCAGGGAACACTTCTTTCCATCTATCCTTCCATCTATTCACACACTGTCAATTGCTGTTCTCTTGCATTTTCTCGGGGGTGGGGCTACTTGGGACAAGCTGGCTGGTGACTGCCCCTTCACACCAGCCTCCACTGTCTTCTTTCTGGTCTTCTGCAACCTTCTTCTTATCATCCTTTTTCTTCTTCGGACACTCAGAACTGAAGTGTCCCACCTCACTACATGTCCAACATGCTCTTGTTACATTCCTTGCACTACTCTGCTCTTGCTCCTTCTTCCACTTGTGACAATCCTCCTTCCTGTGCCCCAGCTTCCTGCAGAACCAGCAGCCACCACTGGTCTTCACCTGTTCCCTCTTCCACTTGTAGCAGTCCTCTTTTTGGTGTCCTGGCTTCCCACAGTACCACCAACTTCCCTCAAATTTTTCCATTTCACATACCTGCCCCTTTCTTGCCTTGAATCCTGCACTACGACCTGTCTGAAAAGTGGACGTACTTGACCTGACATAGGACTCAAACTCTAGAGCCATGGCAAGTGCATCTTGCATGCTTCTGGGTTGTGCCTGTTTCACCTGCACTTTCAACTCTGTACTGTCAAGAGCATCGATGAACTGGTCCCTCAGTAGAATATCCAACAGGTTAGGTGCTACTCCAGGGTATGCCTCACATACCATACTCTCCAGGTCATGAGCAAGCTGCAGCAGGGGTTCTCCCCGAGCCCGAACACGGCTCCGGAATCTTGCTCTATAAACCTTAGTCTGGTACATTGTTCCATATCTGTGATCCAGCACTTCTACTAGGGACTTATAACTGTTCCTCTTCATCACTGACATCTGGCCCAGAATTTCCATTGCGGCACCCTTAAGGGTAGTAGCAAGGTGCACTGCCTTCTGCCTATCATCCCAGCCATTCTGATCCGCAAGTAACTCGAACTGTGCACGGTAACCCTCCCAAGATACTCTACCATCAAATTCCTGAGGCTTCTTATTAAATGGACCCCCATTATAGCCATGCACTTCACTGGTTTGGGGCCTAAAAACTGGAGCATCATAATTAAGGCCAGGACTTAAAACTTCTACATTCTGTACATTCTGATTATTCAACCCTGTAATGCTACCTTTAGATGCCTGGGATCCGTCAAGGTTCCCCATACACTGTCCATTCCTTTCATTTGCTCCCTGTACACTAACTTGAGGCTCAGCAGTGCAGTATTTCTCTACAGCCTCCATTTTCTCACTAATTATCTTTACATGGTCAGTTACGTGCTTCAACTGACTATCTACATGCTGTCTGCACACCGTCACTATTTTCTCACTAATCTCCAGCTGGCTGTCCACATGCTGTTTGCACTCTGTCACTATTTTCTCACTAATTGCCTTCAACTGGTCGTCTACATGCTGTTTACACTCTATCACATTATTACTTACCTCATACATCTGCTGCTCTAGTTTGGCATCTACTTCTTCCTTCATTTCCCCCATGAATGCATCTAGCTGTCCTTGTACCCTCAGTTGTACTTCCCTCTGTTGCTCCTGTAATGTCTCTTGAAGCTGTTCATATCGTTGTTTCTGTTCTTTATTCTGTGCCTGTAATTGTTCTTTCATTTCCTTCTTGAGCTCTTTCTGTTCTTCTTCTGTTCTTCACGTTGTGCCTCTAGTTTTTCACTCTGTGCTTGCAGTTGTTCCTTGAGTTCTTTCTGTCCTTCACTCTGTGCCTTGATTTCATTCCTGAGCTCTTTCGTTTGTGCTTGCAATTGTGCCTGAAGTTTTTTCTGTCCTTCATTCTGTTCTTCACTTTGCCTGCATTAGCTTCACAGGGAAATTTCCTCCTCCTCCTGCCCAGCTCGAGACCTTGTTTGCACACCTCCTGCTTCCATGTCGAAGGTAGACTCACTGCAGCCCGGAAATTATCCCACTCCTGACACCAGTGTTACGTCCCAGTCCCCACACTGCCACAGGCTCCAACAGCAGTAGTGCAGTATAGGAAGGACGTTGCCCAGTGAGTCGTTCTTCCTATGGTCAGCTGAGGCGAAAATAAACTCTGGCTTCTTAAAGTTCACAGCCTTTATTTACCAAACAATTCCACTTTATGCTTTCTAACTTCACTTCACTGTTCTCACAAGCACTGGATGTATACAAACTGTACTAACTGCAATTTCACTTAATACTTGACAATAGTTCACAGTTAATGCTTGTCAACACTTTACTGTTTTTACACTTCACTGTTCTCACAATAACACTTCAATAACTTCACAAGTACCGAAAATATACAAACTAAACTTCACTCAAACTGACTGAGGCCCAACTAATCCTTAACCTTAACAACGACTAGTGTCTCACTCCCCATCCTTATTTAACCTTGCATTGCTCGAGAAACGTCTAGGACAAACTTGACGGTGCGACTGTAAACAGTTGCCAACTAAGAGTCAACCAAAATATGCCAATCTTCTTACATTACATAACACTCTAAATCAATTACCAAACTTACATTAAATTACATAATTTAACAAACAATCACGTAAACAAAACAATATAGAGAAGAAGAGCATAAAAATTAATGCATAACTTACAAAACAACTACGCTTACTAACAGCAGGCAAGCTGGCAACTCTGACTGTACCGATACCAGCCAACCGTAAACAGGAAACACCGAGAATGTTCTCAAACACCTAACTGGCAAATCCCCCTTCATAACAATATAAAGATTAACACTAGCTATCCCAGCCTCCCACTTCCCCTCCGCCTCACTCACAGACACTTCTAGGCAGTCTCTCGTCCACTACTCATAGCTACGAGAGAAAATTCGTCTTTATTTTCTGCGAGGCGCCCATTGTCCACCCAATGAATGACCTTCTAAGCTGTTCATGTAACCCTATCCATGCATACGCTGATGATTCCACCCTTCACCTTTCCATTCGTTTGCTGTAGCGTCTGTCCATCTCAGCAGTTACTTCAACAAACAAGGGATGAAGCTATGGCACACCAAATAGCTGACTTGGCTCGTATCACTGACTGGGGTAAAATTAATCTTGTGTTTAATGCGCCAATATTTCATTTCTTACACCTATCAACTCGACAGAATCTTCCACAGGAGTACCAACTAATGTTTAATAATATCCAACTCAATTCTGCATCATCCTTCAACATACTTGGGGTTTCATTCTCTCAGGATTTATCTTGGAAAGATCATATTACATTTCTTGTAAAATCTGCTTCCAAGAGATTAGGTGTGCTAAGCTTACTCCATACCTTCTTTACCCCTGCACAGTTACACTCAGTTTTTGGCAGTGCCCAGTTATGCTACACAATTGTTCTGATGACTCAGGCAGATACCAGTGATGTAACACATTAGGCCTCACAAACGTCTGCTATGAGGCCAAATCAATCACCAGGGAACACTTCTTTCCATCTATTCTTTCATCTACGCACACACTGTTGATTGCAGTTCTCTTGCATTTATTGGTATTGGGGCTACATGGGAAAAGCCAACTGGTGGTTACCCCTTAACACCAGCCTCCACTAGTTTTCCGCTTTTTTCTGGTCTTCTGCAGCCTTCTTAATATCCTAACTTTTCTTCTTTGGACATTCTGAACTGAAGTGTCTCACCTCATTACATGTCCGCTTTTGTTACACTTGTAGATTTCCTTGCACTGCTCTGTTCTTGCTCCTTCTTCCATTTGTAACAATCGTCCTTCTTGTGTTTTGGCTTCCCGCAGAGCCAGCAAACTCCTCCTGTCTTCTTCTGTTCCCTCTTCCATTTGTAGCAGTCCTCTTTCCTATGTCCTGGCTTTTCACAGTACCAGCAACTTCCTTCAAATTTTTCTGCTTCATGTACGTACCTGCTCCTTTCTTGCCTTCAATCCTGCACTACAACCTGCCTGAAAGGTGGACTTACTGGACCTGACGTAGGACTCAAATTCTAGAGCTCTAGCTAGTGCTTCTTGTATGCATCTGGGTTGTGCCTGTTTCATTTGCACTTTCAACCCTGCATTATCAAGAGCATCGATGAACTGGTCCCTCAGAAGAATAGCTAACAGGTTAGGTTCTGCTCCAGGGTTCCACCTTGTATGCCATATACTCTCCAGGTTATGAGGAAGCTGCTGTAGGGATTCTCCCCGAGCCCGTACACGGGTCCGGAATCTTGCTCTGTAAACCTCAGTCTGGTACATAGTTCTTTGTCTGTGCTCCAGTACTTCCACTAATGACTGGTAACTGTTCCTCTTCTCTACTGACATCTGGTCCAGAATTTCCATTGTGGCAACCTTAAGGCTAGTGGCAAGCTGCACTGCCCTCTTCCTATCACCCCAACCCTTGTGATCAGCAGGTAATTCAAACTGTGCACGGTAAGTTTCCCAGATACTCTACCACCAAATTTCTGACATTTCTTTTTAATTGGACCCCATTATAGCCGTGGACTTCACTAGTTTGGGGCCTAAAAGCTGGGGCACTGGGGGATCTTAATTAAAACCAGGACTTAGAAATACTGCATTCTGATAATTCAATTCTGTAATGATACCTTTACATGCTTGGGATTCAGCAAGATCCACCATACACTGTCTATTTTTTTTTTTCATATGCTCCCTGTACACTAATCTGAGGCTCAGCAGTGCAGTATTCCTCTACAGCCTCAATTCTCTCACAGTTTATCTTCAAATGTCTGTCTACATTCTCCAGCTGGTTGTCTACATGCTGTCTATACCTCATCCCATTATTGCTTACCTCATACACCTGCTGCTCTAGCTCAGTGTATACTTCTGTCAATTATTGTTGTTCTTCCTTCACTTCCCCCATGAATGAATCTGGCTGTCCTTGCATTCCTCAGTCGTAATTCCATCTATTGCTCATGCATTGCCTCTTGAAGCTGTTCATATCGGGCTTTCAGTTCTTCACTTTGTGCCTCTAGCTGTTCACTCTGTGCTTGCAATTGTTCTTTGATTTCCTTCTTGGGCTCTATCTGTTCTTCACTTTGGGCCTGTAATTGTTCGTTGAGTTTTGCATTTTGTGCCTGTAATTGTTTTTCAGTTCTCTCTGTCCTTCATCCTGTGCTTGTAACTGATTAATAATTGAGCCAGCGATGTCTCTTTTTATCTAGCTTGGCCTCTTGTTTGTACACATTCTCCTCCATGTCGAAGGTTTGACTCATTGCAGCACTTTCTAATGATCCACACTCCTGACACCACTGTCACGGTCCCGTATCACACTGCCACAGGTTCCAACAGCAGTAGTTCAGTGCAGGACTTGCCCAGTAAGTTGTCCTTCCTAGAGGCAGTCTTTCGGTGTACAGTACACAAGATCACTCCAGGCATCATAAAATGTTGGCTTCTTAAGCTCACTGTCTATTTTCCAAATAATTACACTTAACGCCTGCCACTTTCACTTCACTGCTTTCACAAGTACTGAAGATATAGAAACTTCACTAGCTGCACTGACACTTAATGCCTGCCAGCAACACTTCACTATTTTTGCAAGTACCGAAGATATACAAACCTCACTAACTGCACTGACATTTAATGCATGCCAGCAACACTTCACTGTTTTTTACAAGTACCGATTATATACAGAATTCACTTCCATGCACTGACATTGCACTGACATGTACTGCACTACACTCAAACTGAACTGAAAACTGACTGAAACAGCTCTAGTCTCTTTCCCATCTTTATATAAGCTTCCTATATTCTGGAGCAGTGGTTCATAACCTTTTTACTACCACGCCCCCTCTAGTAGTTGGTCCTTCCCTCCACGCCCCCTCTAGTAGTTGGTCCTTCCATCCACGCCCCCTCTAGTAGTTGGTCCTTCCCCCCACGCCCCCTCTAGTAGTTGATCCTTCCCTCCACGTCCCCCTCGCATCTTCAACCAAATTGATAAAATTCCCTCACAGATTTTAAGGAAAAACTTTAATAATGGGTGTTTTTAGTCTTTTTATTGAGCATGAATTCTGTGCAAACAATATACCCAGCATATTTAATGAGCTTACTTTCTTCCTAATTTAATGAGATACTTGACTCTGCTTCTTAGCTACCAGATCTTGAATGTGTGGTCGAATGGCAGACAGTGCACAAGGTAAGTCCCCTTCAACGTTCAGCCGGTTTCTGTACTTTGTCTTGACTGCAATGAGCATGGAAAATGCAGTTTCACAAAGATACATCGATCCAAACATTGTCAGAATCCGAAGTGCTTGATGTGGGATCAGAGGGTAGACAGGAAGGTACTTGACCCAGAACGTTTCAAGATCCAGTTCTTTGAGGTCTTCCTCAGCTAAGAAAATACTCTTGCACTTTATCCGAAATATCAGCTACCGCACATTGAAATGGGTTTCTGATGAATCTCCAGGCGTCACGCTTCTCATCTATATATGGGACGTATCTGATTAATTCTGCTTTCAAGTCAGATAAGTGATTACTATTATTTTTTTTAAAACTCAGATTTAAGGTAACTGTGAATGAAAGCAGAATCTAAGTTACTAAAACTGGCTGTATTTCCATCCTGAATTCGGCATTTCCAGAGGTCGAGTTTGGCCTTGAAGGCTCGAATGGTGTTGTGGTGCATGATGATGCTGTTTTCTCTTGTAGTTTAAGGTTAATTGCATTCAGCGCTTTGAAGATGTCCACCAGGTAAGCTAGAGATAGCAGAAAGCCTTCAGACTGGAGTTTGTCATGGAGATCTGCCTACTGCTGTGAATCTATAGAAGTATTGCTACATCTTGTAGTTCATAAATCTGTCCAAGCATGTTTTGTATTTCTTTCATAATCATCTTCATATTGGCCACGCTCTCGTTAAGAGAATTACAAATATAATTAGAGAAATTCCTACTTTTTCCCCCGGGCTCGCGCCCCCCCTGGAATTTACTCACGCCCCCTTAGGGGGGCGCGCCCCACAGGTTAAGAACCACTGTTCTAGAGTGATCTATCGCATCTACAAAGTTCTCGTGCAATCTCGATGGAGCAACTGATACAACAGTTACCAACCAGGAGACATCCAAAATATGTCATTTTCTTACATTACATAACACTAAATTATTTAGCATACAAAATGAGATAAAATTACATAATTTAAGTCACATAAATAAAACATTATTGAGAAAAGGAGCACAAATTTTTTTTGTACAACTTACAAAATAACTACACTCACAAACAGCAGGTTAACTGGCAACTCAGACTCCCAACAGAACTACGAAAGACATCGGGAATTCTCCAGCACAATCTAACTAGCGATCCAGATTCTTAACACTGGGAATGCGCTTCTGATAGAGGGAAAAGTGCATAATAGACGGATGAATGGATAGATAGACACTAGAGAGATAAATAAACAGACATTACATGGACAGACTGATTGACATTTTTCCTCTTCATTCCAATTTCATCTTCTTTTTCGCCATCCTTTTATCCATCATTTATTTTCCGTATTTCCTGTCGTCTATAATTCTTCAGTTTTTCTTCTTCCTTGTTTTAACCCATTCAGTATAGTGTTCA
Source organism: Birgus latro (assembly GCA_018397915.1). Classification (NCBI taxonomy): domain Eukaryota; kingdom Metazoa; phylum Arthropoda; class Malacostraca; order Decapoda; family Coenobitidae; genus Birgus; species Birgus latro. Next base: position 31,821 of record JAGKTI010007612.1, read on the forward strand.
ATCTTTGTTTAATCACACCGCCACTAGATGATTTTATTCAACAGACTTACTCACTTTTAGTATGGATTTTCGATGTTCACTAAGAATTAGCGTATATATCTAATCAGTCAAGATCGAATAGTCTCTCCAAAGCTGAATAAAATCGTCTTGAGATCGTACATATCAAATAAAATAAAAATTCCTTCTCTAGTTCAAAATTAAGGTGATAGAAGCATTAGATATAAAGTCTAGAAAGTAGAGAAATCTAATCATGAGAAAATTTTGTCTCCGTTAGGTAAGTTTAGCATAAAACTTCCCATTTTCGTTAGTGTGTACTATTAAGAAAACGAATATATTTAATTTAGCACTACTCTAGTTTGGTCGACTTAAACAATTGCCCTTTTTGATTCAGGGACAGTGTTCCCCAGAGCGCTGAAGCTTGTATCCCCTCCTCTGTTTTTTAGTTCCTAAAAAGAGACAGACCAGAGAAAGAGATGGGGGATCGAGTTATCCCCGTACCCTATGAATGTACGTGGATGTAGTACGATTGAGACTAAAAGGGAGGAATTTGGGATAATGTTTTTGAGAAGAAAGTTGGATGTGTTAGCTTTGAGTGAAACAAAGACGAAAGGGAAAGGTGAGTCTACGTTTGGAAGTTTGAATGGAAGATTGTCAAGTGTTGAAAGAGGAAGAACAAGAGAAGGTGTGGCCTTGTTAGTGAGCCGGGAAGTACAGCAGTGTGTGATTGAATGGAAGGAAGTGTCATCGAGACTGAGGTGGGTGAAAGCGAAATTTGAATGTGAATTGTGGGTATTTGTGAGTGCATATGGGCCTGGTAGTGAAAGAGATAAAGAAGAGAGTGAGTCTTTCTGGATTGATGTTGATGACTGCAGAGTTTTGGAGCGAATGTGAATGTGGTAATGATGGGGGATCTGAATGCTAGAGTGGGAAATGTAGTAGTTGAAGGTGTAGTTGGTATGCATGGTGTGCCTGGAAGAAATGAAAATGGGGATCGAATGATAGGTGTACGCAGGGCCGGCTCAAGCAAGTGCATGGCCCAATGCAAGGAGTAGGGGCAGGGCCCTTCTGATTTTGAATGTCAATCCCAATGCGCCCAAAAATAACACAATTTTATAGTTATACTTAATGCATGGAGTCAGATATTAATGCAAATGATTCGTTATGAATTAGAAATTTAAAACAAAGATTTCTAAACGACCATATCATAGATATATACAATACCTATAAGATACAAGATACAATATAATATAAAATATACAATATACAATATAATATGCAAGATAAATACAATAGATATATACAGCCAATACAATGATAAACAGACATTGAGCATGTTCTGGATGATATTCATCTTTTTTGCCTTCATCCTTGAGATTAAGAAATTCATTTTGCAGTTTGACATCATTCACTGCTCCAGGTCAGTTTTAACTGTAGTTATGTAATTGAACCTAAGAGAATTATCTTGCGGGACTTAATGCCTGCGAAGTCTCTGATTATTTCATTGTAGTGTTGCTGAGATGAGACTTCATATTCAATTGAAAGTATGGCTAGGCCATTTAGACGATCTTGTGTCATTGTTGACCTCAGACATGTCTTAATAAGCTTCAGCTTAGAAAAACTTTTTTCACCTGATGCCACAGTAGCAAGAATAGTCAGCAATATCCTCAGGGCAATCCAAAAATTTGGGAAATCTACATAGCTGTTCCTTTCAAAAAGGAAACTTAAGATTTTGGAGAGCTGGGAAGCGATCTCCTCTGGAATAACAGACTTTAGAGCATTCATTTCTTCTGCTAACATGTAACCGTCAATATCTGAGGTGCCATTTATGCTGAGACTTTTTCCCAGGTTGGCTGCACGCACTCTCATTTCTGCTTTGGTATGGTCGTGGAAAGAAAATAAGAAACCAAACAAAGCATCATGTGACATCAACTGCTGGAATCTGTGTTCCATGGATGAAATTGCTCTGTCAAGATGAGATTGAAACATCCAATTCAGAAACTTTCTTGTGGACTTTGAACTGGCTCATCTTGAGCTTCATACTAAAATGTTCGTTTCTTTCTACGAATTCTGTTCTCTTTAAAGACAGGTTCAATGTTCATATCATTGGCTATCTCCTTTGCATCTGCAAGAGCATTGTCAAATCCATCAGTTCTGTATTTTTGCAGCCATGCAATAGTTCTCTCCATGTTTTTGACTGCAACAGAAAGTTCAACTGCCTCACCTTGCAGCTGTTTACTGACCTGATTGATCTGAAAAAGGAGAGCATACCAAAATACTATGGGAACAATGAACTTGAAATTTTGAAGCTCAGTGATAGTGACATAGCCTCACTGCGAGCTTTGGGGTCATTTGTTTCCTGAGCAATATCCACTAAAGCATCGTAAAACTGGACAATTTGGTACCTCACAGCTTTGACACTGTCAATACGACATTCTCATCGGGTTTCACTGAAAGGTTTCACAGTCAAGTCCTTAACATGTCTTGTGAAAATTGCCCATCTCTGAGTTGAAGCAAAAAACAAGACATACAGCCTTTGAAGGATACCAAAGAAGGTCATTCCCTCTGGACACGCCTTGGTAAATATCCCCCAGTAACAAATTGTAACTGTGGTATGCACAGGGTGAAAAGAAAGCTGTTGGGTTCATTTCCAAAAGACGAGCCTGAACATCAGACTTACTGCCTCTCATGTTAGCACCATTATCATAGCCTTGGCCCCTGATATCTTGTAAATCTAAACCCAGTGTCACTAACTTGTCAAGAAGAACATCCAGGAGACTCTTTCCTGTACTTTCCTTTACCTCAATGACTTCAATAAAATGCTCATATATTCCAACATGAACAGTGGAGCCATCAGATACATATCTAATTGTCAGAGACAACTGCTCTTTATGACTAACATCTGGAGTACAGCAACGTATTTTGAGGCCTTCATATGGTCAGTAATGGTCTTCTGGCCTTTGTTACCCATCAGCTGAATCAACTCATTCTGAATACGCTTGCCAAGGTAATGGTCATGGATCTCTTCATCCTTGATTCGTCGCAGGTGTTCCTGCATGACAGGATCAAACCTGGCAATCAGTTGGACTAGGCCAAGAAAATTACCATTTTTAGGTTCAAAGAGTTTATCAACAGATCCTCGGGAAACCATGTTATGTTCTGAGAGAAACTGAACAATAGCAAGGAGGCACTGAAAAACATTTTGCCACTGTAGCTTTTCATCATTGGTTCGCTGCTGATGAATTGAGTCCAAAGAGCAACCCTTCTTGAGTCTTTGCTCAGCCTCAAACCATTGAACACTTGCCTGCAGGTGACCACTGGACTTTTCATGCTCAACTAAACGCACACTAGCATTGGACCAGTCATGAAACCCATCAGAGGACAGCGCGGCATTAACACTGGAAAAAAGCTTGCAACAAAAACAAAATATCTGATTTTTTCTAACTGAATACACCAGCCATTTTCTTTGCATCAACTCCCCATTTGATAACTTGCGTTGTAGGTAGAGATTTGTAAATTTCCTGCGTGCTGCATCTTTGGGGAATTCATGGTTCATATCTAACTTATGTGGACCCTCTGTGACCAGAAAATCTCGCTGAGCTATGGAAAGAATTTTTGGCCAAGAGGCAGGATCCTCATAATTTTCAATAAAGCTAACATTAAGGCTGTTGTCTTTCCTCTTGAGTTCTTATGTACGCTGCTGAGGAAAGCTAGATGATGAAGTAGCTTGTTCAGGAGTTTGCACGGGAGGGGCTGCAGGAAGACTGGGCAGATCTTGGACCTCCATGGAACTGACTGACTCATAATCTGACTCTTCGGTCTCAGTGTCATTCTTTTTAATGATAAATTTCTCCATTGCTCCACTGAGACGTTTGGCTTCATTTTCTGTTACTGCCTTTATCTTTCTCTTTTCACTGCCACTCAGGTAGATCCTGCCAATGCCATGCTTTCTTTTCGGCATCTTTTTGCAAGGGGGGAGGGCTATGATTCTTTAAACAATATTTAAATTTTTCAACAAGATTTTCTAAACAAGTGTTAAATTAAGTGCTGTTCGACTCCTGCTATTAGCAGAAGATGAAGGGATTTTCGGCCCAGGAATTTCTTAACCAAACCACTAACAACTGGTGCGCTACAGTCAGAGAAAAGAACGGCTAAACATTGTTGTTATCAAATGGATCCAAAGACACAGATATCAGCAAAAATACATAAAGGCCTGGGTCCTAAACTCCTAATCTAGGATGTCACAATACCCACAGTCAGCTCATGTAACTGCAAACTGAATACAGGCCTGATGCTTATAATCCCAGTTGAAATTCATTTAATCATTTAAGGCAAATATTTCCAATAGAAATTTGCAGACTATATTTGACAGGATCTTTTCATAAGACCGATCAGGATCTCACAAGTAAACCATGAAACTTAAGCCTTCAGCCG
>JAGKTI010007613.1:0-16507 GCA_018397915.1 Birgus latro
GCTACTCTCGTAATATAAATGTATATAAGAAAGGAAGGGAGAAGCCTGAGTGATATTTATATTCGCCTGGAACTACCTAATTTATATGTATTGTCTAGATTTCTTACGACTTATTTCTTAGCATATACATTAGCCGCTGACATTTTCAACGCTTTGCTACCGAGATACACCCAGTTCGCTTTCGTTCTTCTCTGTGAAATGACGCCCGTCCACTTCTGCCGCTTTTGCGCCTATTACAAAAGGCCCTGTGACCTGTACCCGTACTAAACATCGTGTGGGAAGCGGTGAAGGACTGTAGATATATACAAGTGTAATAAAGTACTAGAAATAATAAAGTGTGAGTGTGTATATGAGTAGAAATGACAGAACACCAGTGGGGAATGACCGGGAGTGGGAGGCTCGTACGTGCTCGTATTTTACGTTGCTTTCACATTTTTTTTTTTTTTTAGTATGGACTCCAAACTACTTGGAAATCATTGAATAGTGTTTCTAGTGCTAATATCTGGCAGTGGTATTCAGATTAGGGGATGTCGGGAAGCATAAAGTGGGGACTTAGTTACCCAACTTCAGAAGTCTCCACAAATCCTACGGTAGTCAACGAGTGCTAAAAAAAACATCCCAGGAGAAAGCTGAAGGTATGTGCCATATGCCTATTTAATTATAATATTCTAGGACTAATAACTGATTTTTGACATATTTTTAAAAAGTCCAAGCGCGAATATCCCCACGGGAATGGCACGGAAAACCTCCGACAACCCCACGGTGTAGGGGTTAAGGTTTACTCTTGCTACCTTCTGATGACTGATGAGTGTAGGAAGAGAGTTTTTGGAGAGGTCTGATACAGCTTTCAGGTCCATTCCAAGTTGAATAAAATCACCTTCAGGTTGTTAGAGGTGGGGGGGGGAACAGTAGTAGACCAAGTCGCTGGAATGAAAAGGTTCTCAAAGCAGCATCTAACAAGGGCCGGTATTGTTTGGGGGTTTGGAGGCTTTCTAGCACGCTTTTCAAAGCAGTTTCTCATTCAACATATGAACTTTCTCTTATATGTTGTTTGTATAGTTTGAACAACAACAAAGTAGCAGTCATGGGCAACAGTAACATCATTTGCGTTATTAATCATCATCCTAGTTCCACCTCTTCTTCCCATCTGTAGGTGGTGTTTGGTAAGTTACAGCAAGCCAGGAAAAGGAAAGAATATGGTAGTGGGAGATATAATCACTAGTGTGCCCAATGAAAAGGGCCACACACATTCATTCACCATTCAAGCCCCCAGAATCCTGGCTTAACCTTACAGGTACACCTAGTAAACTGGTAAAGAAAAGGTGCTAGGGAGTCTCCTTAACCGTTTTGTTGCCATTTGCATGCTTGAGTATGTTATGTAGGTTAGTACAGTACAGTACACAAGCTCTCAGTTTCAAAATGCATGTTCCAAAGGTTTTTTGGAAAATGAATATTTTGGAAAGTAGAACCCTAACGATGACTAAGAAAATACCTGTACTGTAAAAAATAACGTACATTACCAAGAGTGGTAAATGCAATTAAGTACCATGTATTAGTGTTTTATCATGTCATACTTGTCCACAAATGTGCAGTGACCGAGGAAAGATAACACCTACTCATTGCATGAAAAAATATTGTGGAAATCGGATGTTCAGATTTAGGGGGTTATACTGTACCTGATTTTATTCAACTGAGAGAGTTCCAGTAGTCAGATCTTTAAACTGTCTCACATCACCCTTTCTGTTATCAGTTAACCAAGAAATTTAGTTAGGCTAACATCAGACGATTTTCTTGAAGAAAACAGAACAACCAAAATGTTGTCCCACTTACTGTATGGTACCTCTGAAGCTCCCTAGCTTTTTTCTTTTGGTGTCTCCCCCACATAAAGTGGGCGATATGCCACGCACAGGTGTAATAAATGTTAAAGTGTTTTATCACTTGTTTCCATGAACCCTAACCCTTTTGTAGTCATTGATATTGTTATGCGACGGATTTAAGGCCCAACTTCATGTTCCTTAAACACGGCGCCTAGAGCGAGGTCCTCTTTCTAGACCTGGTTAAGTATAAAAGCAGCTCAAGGAACAGGGCATAAAATCTCTGGGCAAACAACCTTACACATACATTACCTTATTTGATTACAGCTGAATACACTACTAGACAATATGACACACAATACAATAGAGAGTACTACAAGCACCATAGACAGGATTGGAGGACTCTGTGTGGGGTAGCATAGCCTTGGGCTGCTACAGGTGCCAGCAGTTGTTGTGGAGGTCCTGTCTGGCGAGGCGGCCTTCGTACAGTGACACGGGACTGCTGCTGGGGTGGCATAGTCTTGGGCTGCTACAGGTGCCTGCCCGGCATCGTGGAGGTCCTGTCAGGTGAGGTGGCCTTCTTCCGGTGGTACGTGACTACTACTGGGGGTCGGGTCATCCGGGGTTGGCTGTGGGGAGGCGTCGTGAGGTGCCTGCCACTTAGGGGGGCATTAAGGTCGGAGTCTCAGGACTGGGCCCGAACAGGGAGAGTAGGTGCTCTCGTCTGCACCTGCTCTGTCGAGCAGGATGTTGTCTGGCGGGGTAGGGGAGGTCTCGTCTCGATATCCCAGGGCTGCAGTCTCTCACTGGCTGGGCCTTCATCTGGTGGAGTCAGCTGCGTCCTCCTCCCGAAGAGTCCGTCAGGAGTTGGTGTCGCCAGGGAGCAGGTTGTAGAGCTTGGACTCCGAGGAATACCACAGGGCCTTGCCAGACCTCCTTCAGGGGTTGCTCCTCCAGAGAAGGGTCTCTGTGTGGAGTGAGGATGAGGGATCCCGCTGTGCTGCAGGTGAAGGTGGGCGAGCAAGGGAAATCCTCGAAAGGGGAAGGTATAGGGGTAGGGGACGAGGGGCGGTGTGTAGCCGTTCCCTCCTCGGCATTGCTAGTGGCCGTTGCCAAGTCCCCTAGAACAGCGGGGGCAGAGCGGCAAGTGGCCATCTCCTGCCCAGTGCGGCTAGGAGCCGTCACTGGGTTCCAGTGCTCATGATGGACTGCGATCGGAATGCAGCTGGTGACCGTCACATGTCCACCGGTGCAGCTAGTGGCTGTCACCGAGTTGTCGTGCCCCAAGGAGACTGCAACCCTAATGCAGCAGATAGCCGTCACCGGGCTGCAGTTGCCGCTAGTGGCCGTCACCAATATCTCCCTTCCCTGTGGGACAGCAGACGAGATGCGGCTAGTGGCCGTCACCTGTCTACTGGTGCGGCTTGGAGCCGTCACCTGAGTCCCATTCCTCAGTGGGACTGCAGGAGTAATGGAGCTCGTGGCCGTCACCCTCCTGCCGGTGTGGCTAATGGCCATCACCAAGTTGCTGTCCCCTCTTGAGAAGGCAGCCAAGGTGTGGCTAGTGGCCGTCACCGAAACCCTGTGTCTGAGAGGGCTAATTAACAAGGAGTGATGAGTGGCCGTCTCCCCCCGGGTACGCCTGGTGGCCGTTACTTGATCCTGCTGAGGGAGGGTAGCAGCTGCAGAGCAGCAGATGGTCATCTCGTCCGTGCTACGACTGGTGACCGTCACCAAGGTGCTGTCTGGGGATATGGAACTAGCTCCACCCTGAACCTGAGGAGCACTGGCCAGGCTGGAATGTAGTGTGATGTTACTGCACACTCCGGTTGGTGTTGGTTGCAGGCGAGAGGGGCGTAAGGTAGTGGGGGAGATAATCCCCTGTAGTCCTGACTCTGCTTCCTCCTACTCAGCCTCCCTGTTGTTCCCTCCTGGGGTGGGGATCACATCTCTCATACCTTCATGGATGGGGGACTAACCTGGTGTGCATTTTACTACTGTCTTCGAGGAAAAAGTCATGTCCCCGTGCCTGGAGGTAGTATGTGTCGGTGGTGGCGGTCCAGTGCTGTGGTGTGAGGTGGCATAGTAGGGAGGTCCAGTGTGGGATGATGGTGTCGGGGTCATGTTGGCGGGAATACATGATATACAGGGTGGAGGTTTGCGGTGATTCCCGCAGGAGGCGAAGAAAGTGGAAGGTTCCATTGATGCGGTGCTTTTTGCCCTGGGCTGGAGCCCACACGACGTGGCGGATCTTCATGGTTGGTGGTGGTGAGGCGTCGGTGTCTCTGGGCTGAATACTAGCCACAGATGTGGTGACCAGTGTTTTATGCCGCTGGTGAGGGGAGGAGCTAGTCTTCTTTCTCTGGGGAGTTGGCTAGGTGGAATTTTCCAGTGTACTTGGTGTATGCGGAATGTGATGGGGGTCGTGTTGGGTGGTGTGGGTGTAGTTGTGGGTGTGGGTGAGGGAGTTGTGGTGTACCTTTTTGGTGGGCGGGAAATCCATCCTGACCTGGTGACAGTGGTGGCGTGGGTGGTGAGTGAAGGGGAGGTTGGGTGGTGTGCTGGCTGTGTGTGTCGGTGGTGGTGTGTGGGTGTATGGAGGCGGAGTAGCAGGGGTGATCGAGGGTGGTGGGTGTGCACTGGAGTGGTTTGGGGAGGGCAGTGTGGGTGGAGAGTCGCGGACAGAGTGTCTGGGGCATGGTAGCATGACTGTGGGTGGTGTGTGAGTTCGTGGCTGGGTTGGTGGTGGTGATGTGGCGGTGTGAGGTGATGGGTGAGGTTAGGTCGCCGGGGGGGGGGGAAGGGGGGGTGGGTGAGGTGGCGAGAGAGGAGTGAGGCAAGGTTGCTGGTGGGGGAGAATGCGGAGGAGGAGGGTGTGAAACATAGGGTGGATGAGTCAGTGGGAGAAGGGATGGTTGTGAGAGGGAGTGAGGTGGTGCGATGGGTGGATTTAGGGGGCAGGGGTGGAGGAGATGCGCCAGCCGAGAAGGGTCACACATGTCTGTTGCGGTAGGTGCGGTGAGTGTTGTTGTAATCAATGATGACTTGGTAGGGGTTGGGGATGTGGATGATTGTGTAGGGCCCCATGAATCGTGGTGCTAGCTTGTTGGGCCACCGCTACTAGGTCTCCAGGCTTGTAGGGGTTAGATGGGGCAACATCTGGCTGTAGATATTGCTGTTTCCGTAGGTGGTGCAGCCTTCTCTTAAGGTGGTAAAGGGGGTCGGACATTGAGGACGTGGAAGGTGGCTGCAGGTGGTGTCGTAAGGGCAGGAGAGGGGAAGCTTCTCCAAAGACCCGTTCGTGGGGTGAAATGCCGTCGTCTCGGGGACAGGAATTCATTCCCCATTGGATGATTTTAACATGGGCAGGCCAGTCTTCATTTTTCATCTCCTCTATGCGGGTCCGCACCTGGTTGAGGAGGGTGCGGTGGCTCCTCTATGCGGGTCCACACCTGATTGAGGAGGGTGCAGTGGCTCCTCTCACATACGGCATTCCCCTGGGGCCAGTAGAGGGATGAGTGGGAGATCCGGTATCCAAAAATTGTGGCGAGTTCTTGCCACACCTTACTGGTGAATTCCAGTGCGTTATCCAAATGCAGAGCTTGGGGGATACCAAAGTATGGGAAGACGTGGTGGACGAGGGCTTCGACTACAGCCACGGCATGATGTTCCTTGGCCGGGCAGCGATGAGGAATTTGGAATACGTCAGTCCTTTCGTTTGCTGCCACCAAATGAAATGTTGATATTGTAGTATGTTGGGTTGTAGTAAAGTCGTTACAACCAGTCGATTTGTAAGATAACCTCAGTTCACTTGCAATCGATGATGGGAGAATTTAAAGATGAGTGTGTGGTTGATTGTAGTTTTATTTTCTTCAAAATGGAAAACTCAAGATTAACACTGCTAACTCTCTCCCTCTCTTCTCTAGTTAGACCTGCCCTTCTTCAGCTTACTAACCCGGGTTCCTCTCTCTTGTCTCTCTCTCAATTCTGATCTATATCCCCTTCTTTCTTGTGTAGGAGGTGCCTGTTACGTGGACTGGTAATGCATCGAACTTCTAGAAGCCTGTATGTGTGTATGCATGTGTGTGTGTTCTCCTCTAGTCAGCTTCCCACAGTGAGAGACTGTGAAGCTGTTTCCTGCCCTTGGTGAGAAAGGAAATAATGTGTTGTTTCCTACTGTATGAGCCTGACTCAGTCTCTATGCTCCTAGCTATTATTTATGATATTTTAGAGCCCTGACATATGAACCTGATGATGTATCGGTAGCCGGCTTTGGGGGATGGGTTCCACTATGTCCACAGCCAGTAATTGCCAGGGTTTATGGGCGGTGATGTTTCCGGCGGGGCCAAGCGTGCGGGTGATGTCTTTTTCTAGCACGCAGGCCCAGCAGGTATGCACTACTTGTTTGGCCAGATTGTAGGGGTTGGGCATCCAGTAAGAGTCCCGGAATACCTGCAGTAATTTCTTGGTGCCCAGGTGTATCCCATTGTTGGAGTGGAGCTGGGTTAGGGTGTCTAGGGCAGTAACGATCTCCAGGTCCAGCACGATGTGCCCCAACTGGGTGAACAGGTGGTTGCCTTGTTGGTGGAGTTTGGCAAAGATTTGGGGCAGCATCCAGTGGGGGCGGTCTTTATTGCACCACTGTTACAAGAGGTCTGGTTCGGTGCGGACAGACTGGGTCAGTAGTTGCGACAGGGCATCGGCATTGGTGTGTAGTTTGCCTGGACGGTACGAGATTTCATACTGAAATTCTTCCAGCATTTCCCTCCAACAGAGAAGTTGGGCGCTGTGAGTGTTAGACTGGCAGAGCCACTGGAGAGACTGGTGGTTGGTGATAATGGTGACTCTTGTGCCCGAGAGGTAGGCCCGGAAGTGCTCCAATGCCCATACTCTCATTTTGTGGCGGCGTAATTCCTCTCGGCTTGGTTGAGAATGCGGCTGTCACAGGCGATGATATGCTCCTGCCCTTCTTCGACCTGGGCGAGGACAGCGCTGATTGCCACTAGGGATACATCCATAAGTAATCTCTCTGCTATCCGGACGTCCACTATCCGGATACATCACTATTCGGACATCGTAGGCTGTCCGACCCCCCAAATGCCAAAAATTAAAAAAAAATCCGATTTTTTTGGACTGCGTCAGTTTCAATTTCCCGCGCGCACCGAACAGCTGTGTTTTCATGCCTCCCACCTCTCTCACGGTCTCATTTCCCGCTCAACTGCCGGCTCATCAACACACTCTTAACATGGCTCCTGAAGTGCTTGGTTTTGTGGTGATTCCCTATCTCCTGCAGGGCTTGATGCTGCTCTGCACCTTCTTTATCGTGTGTGTGATGATGGCCCCGCCACTTGAGAAGAGGAAGAAAGTGGTTTTGACTCTGGAGAAGAAGCGGGAGGTATTGGAGAAGGTGGACGCCGGGTGGCCGACATCACGGATCCTCCGTGAATTCAACCTCCCTCACTCCACTTTGTCTGATATCAAGAGGTCCCGAGACAAACTACAGCAGTTCACGGCTGATTTCTCTTCGAAAACCAGGCGGAACGTGGAGAGGAAAATGATGTTTACTCCTAAGTATGCTAACATTGACCGTTCCATGCTCATCTGGTATCAACAACAACGTGCTGCTGGTGTGTTGGTACGTGGAACGGAGCTGAAAGCTGCTGCCAAGAAGTTCGCAAGGCTACAGGACACCCCAGACTTCAAGGCACCTGAAGGTTGGTTCTTCACGTTCAAGTTACGGCACGGACTTACCAACCGTAAGGCCCATGGCGAAGCTCTGGATGCTAACGACGAAGGAATAGAACAGTTTCAGCAGAAGGTGAAGGGCTTGATTGACAGGGAGGGCCTCACTCTTGGTCAAGTCTACAACGCTGACGAAACTGGCTTATTTTATCGTTCAATTCCCACTAACGCTCTCGCTGAGGAGACGGAGAAGCGTGTACCTGGCCCCAAGCTCTCCAAGCAACGGGTGTCTGCTTTGTGCTGTGCAAATGCTAACGGCATGCACCGGCTCAAGCCCGTTATTGTTGGCCATGCAAAGCAGCCTCGGTGCCTTCGTGGGTTAATGGATGTCCTTCCTGTCGTGTGGTATCATTCTGTGAAGGCTTGGTTCACAACCAAGATCTTCAGAAATTGGTTTCACCAACACTTTGTCAAGGAGGTCATTCATTATCAGATGGAGACACTGAAAATCCCACGTGACCAGGTAAAGGCCCTCCTGATTCTAGACAATGCACCTGCGCATCTGTCTGAGAAGGAGTTGCTGGCTGAAAATAGCCACATTAGGTGTCTGTTTTTGCCACCTAATACGACTGCTATCATCCAACCAATGGACCAGGGAGTGATTGTGGCAGTGAAGAGGCTCTACCGACAGAGGTTTTTGGATGAGGTGATGGTTGTCTACGAGGACGAGGACGTTCGCAGGGAAGGACGAGACATGCGAGGACAAAAAACTGTCGAAAACCTTCGCCGATACAACCTCAAGTCTCCCATCTACAACTGGGCCAGTGCATGGAAGGAAGTCTCTGTCAAGACTTAGAAAATGGTTGGTCTCGGCTGCTTCATGGAAGTGACGTGGTGCACGATTTTGTAGGTTTTGATGTGGATGACTTCCATGCAAGGCTTCGTGCGGGTGGAGACAATGTGGATGTCGACGAAGTGCGTGAGTGGTTGGATGACGACGAGGGCAATCCTGGGTATCAGATCATGTCTGATATCGAGATCGCATCTACTGTTGCCGGTCCGAGTACCCAGCAGGAAGATTCCGACGAGGACAGCGGCGATGATGCGGACTCCTCATGGCTTGCCACTACTCCAACCATCCCCAAGCTGCCTTGTGTCTACTTGGGCAATACCGCGCGCTGCGGATCGAGCAAAAAAAAGCTCGGCCAAGTAGACAGAGATCAGCTGACCAACCAAAACATTCAAGATGGCGGATGCTGCTGCTCAATCACTGGTTGAAGAAGTTTATTTGATGAAGTCTGTATGCTCAAGTGTGAATAAAACTCCATTATAACACATTAATAACCACTTTTATATACGTGATGATGATGATGGGAGGCCTTATACTTCGTCTTGGTTTTGAGATAGGTGCTTCGTCACCAACACGTTCATAGCGGTTTTACAAACAAACCTATAAACTAGACACTATACCCAAAGACTCTTTGATTTTTCATTACTTAACACAGTGAATTTGGTGAAGGTTAGCCCCCTCATAGGAGTGAAAAAGTTCACGTTTGGAGCACTTGTAGTACACAGTTGAAGTGGCCACCAGGGTTGCCAGGTCAGAAACTGCCAACCTGCCGAGTTCCTCTCCCAAACCCGCCCAATCCCGCCAAAATGTCATCATTCTCACCCGCCAAAAAAACGCCTTGTCAGTAATCACAGACTAATAATATAAGGTGTACAGGTGTACAAATGACGTGAAAAAATATTTACATTTTATACAAACTTCATACATTAGCAGTACCTTAGTCATGTATCAAATGAATGGGAAAAAATTATTTAACTTAATGCTAATGAATTAGCAACCTATTTTCACATATTAAGGGATAAGAACATAAGAAGCAGTTCCTTTAACCAGCACGTTATTTATCATAGCAGTGCACTTTGTTCTATGAATAGAAATGTCCTTTGCTGAAATAGTTTTCATCACTAGTTTACCCAGGTGATTAATTGTACTTATGCTTGAATGACAGGCAATATGGGCAGATAATTTGAGTTCCGCAATTTTCACACTGTTGTCTACTTTCACTTTGTGATGCCTGCATCTCAAAAAGTGTTCTTGTGGCAGAAAAGGGAAGGGCATTTTTCTTGTGCTTTTCTGTTGCACAGTGATCTTTCAAATCTGCATGGTGAGCTCTCAGGATTGTTTTAAGAAATTGCAAAATGCCTTTGTTTCATCACCTGAGACACTGACAATCCATTCTTGCAATCCATTTTCTTTTTCCCAGCTTTTATTGTATTTCCTGTTATACTTTGCATATTTACCCATTGTCTTCCCAATTCCACTATCCAGCAAACCTCCCTTCACTGCTCCCTGACTAAAACTGAAATGCTTCCTCACTAATTTTACCACCACGGCATTCATGGCCCCCAGGCTCTATGACCTGTGTTTGAGTATGGATTAGGGGAGTCATATCCCGAGGGAGGGCTGGGCCGGGTGCTAATGGTTTGGTCAGTTCCACCCACCACCTCACCTCTTGACCTTTCCTGTCACCCTCGTTTTTGCTGAGATGAGAGTTACAGGGTTAATTCAGTAAGGTCAATTTAGCAAATGTCCTTTCGAGCTGAAGCCGCCCAAAACCCGCCAGTTAAGATATAAACTCGCCCAAAAAAACGCTCGACCGCCAATGTTAAAAATTTTACCCGCCAGCCTTTATCAAATACCGCCCAATTTGGCAGGAAATCCGCCAACCTGGCAACTCTGGTGGCCACCATCTTCTTTGTTTACAAACAGTGGAGCGTGCTGACCGATTCACCTCATTTTTTCGCTCTCTTCACCCGGCGGGCGGAAAAACTTGCATGCCGAGCAATTCTGTCTACCAGCGAAGCGCTCCGTAGCGCCCCGTGGCGCTCGGCCAAGTAGACTCAAAGCTGAGCGCACTCTGGGAACATGTGGAGTTCGTTCTCGACTACCTGGAACACCCGGACTGCGACAGGGAGATGGGGCCCTTGGGACTTGTGGATGAAGTGCGAGCTTTCAGGCAGCGCATCATTAATCGTCAGAATCGTCGTTGCTTGCGTCAATCAACCATTGACAGTTTTTTCAGGCCAGTCAACCCTCGCTCCACACCATCATCTCACCAAGGTAGGCCTTCTAGCTCCGAGCCACAGCCCAGCACATCAGGCACAGCGGAATCACCACTGGATGTTAGTTTGCGGCTGTCATCTGAGTCCTCTGCAGTGGATAGTGTATCACCACGTCCCACCAAGGAGCCCCTACGCCGCCTCCGTCAGCTCATCTCGGACTCTGACAGCGACTAAATTCTCCAGGACTCGTCACTAGACCACACGGGAATTTACTGTTATGTACAGTGCAATGAAGTGATGTGATGCAAGATACAGTTACTTATGCGGAAGGAAACGTTGTGGAAAGTGCTGGTGAGTGTAAAATGCAGCAGAAGTGCAGTGTGAGATGACCGAGCGGGTTATACATCAGGACGGCGGCATCATTGTTATAAGTACCCCAACTTCATCAAAATTCCTTGTTTTGTTCTTCCCATATCATTAATCTCATGCATAGACTGTGTGAAAGATGATTTCCATAATGATTTTCATGTCTAACCTGTTTTCAGCATGCTGTAAAGTGGTAAAAAATTCCCATAAATGTTAATCATAATTTCCTGCTTTCAATTTAATTTTTTCATGCATGGTTTTAAAGTGCACCAGCTATGAAAAAGGTGAATGCCATTGATTTGTGAGAAAGATGATTTCCATAATGATTTTCATGTCTAACCTGTTTTCAGCATGCTGTAAAGTGGTAAAAGATTCCCATAAATGTTAATCATAATTTCCTGCTTTCACTTTAATTTTTTCATGCATGGTTTTGAAGTGTACCAGCTACGAAAAAGCTGAATGCCATTGATTTGTGTGAAAGATGATTTTCGTGTCTAACCTGTTTTCAGCATGCTGTAAAGTGGTAAAAACATTCCCATAAATGTTAATCATAATTTTTCCTGCTTTCAATTTAATTTTTTCATGCATGGTTTTGAAGTGCACCAGCAAGTAGAGGAGTAGACTGTAGCACCAGTCGAGCAGGGCAGTACTTCCAAGGAGGATGGAAAGCTGATGACAGGGAGAGCTGGAGCTCCCGTTTCATCAGCCCTCAGGACTTGTTCCTGACCATCCCCCTTTGCTGAACTTTTTCAGTGTCTCAGTAACACAGAAAGTAGACCAGCATGCTCTCCAATACAAGTTTCTCTAACTGTCAACACCAAACTACATACACTCTACACACTACACTTCCTTTTCAAATTTTTTAAAAAATTGTGACTGTTAATCGTGCCTCGGAGTCCCCGGGGGAGGGGACCATAAATGCCCCCACCATCCGCCCCTCTCCCGGTGACGACTCTTGGAGCTGCCTGGAACCACTGTCTGACTCACTCCTTCTTCATTCTGTAACTTTCGCGGCCTTTCCTCTAACTTTCGCTCTGTTGAGCACCACCTCTTCTCCTCTAAACCTCACCTTCTCTTTCTTTCTGAGACTCAGCTGTCTGAGACAACTGACAGCAAACCCTTTTCTGTATCCTCCTACTTTCTCTATTCTCATTTCAAAGCCAAAGGTGGCTGTTGTGTGTATGTACGCAACGATCTATCTTGCTCTCGTGTTCCTCAACTTGATTCTTCTGAATTCTCTACTCTCTGGCTTCGGCTCTCCTGTCATTCTCTGACTAAATATATCTGTGCTGTTTACTTATCTCCTAATTCTACTGACTAACAAAAATTCTTTGACTATCTTACTTCTACGATGGAACACATTCTATCCATTTCTCCTTTCTCTGAAATCTCCATTCTAGGAGATTTCAATGTTCACCACTGCCTTTGGCTCTCCTCTCCTTTCACTGATCCACCTGATGAACAAGCCTACATCTTTTCTATCCTTAATGACCTAAAGCAGCTTGTACAGCACCCTACCCGTGTCCCTGACCGCCTTGGAGAGAGTTCCAACATACTTGACCTTTTCCTAACAACTAATCCTTCTGCTTACACTGTTAATCTTTTCTCTCCGTTGGGCTCCTCCGATCACAACCTTATTACCTTAACCTATCCTATCGCTCCGGTACAGCCTGTGGACCCTCCAAAGAAACGCTGCCTGTGGCACTTTGGAACTGCAGATTGGGAGGCCCTCAGGCAGTACTTCTTTGATTTTCCTTGGAATGATTGTTGCTTCCATGGCCGAGAGCCGTCTGAGTGTGCCCTGCGCATTATGGAGGTTATTCTCTCGGGCATGGAAGCATACATTCCTTTCTCATATCCTCTGTCTAATGCAAGAAAGCCTTGGTTTAATCACGCTTGTTCTAATGCTGTCCGCAACAGAGAGAAGGCCTTTAAAAGGTACTGGAGCCAACCCACCCCTGAATCACATCTTTTTTATATTTCTGCCCGGAATCGTGCTAAGTCTGTTCTTCGCTCTGCTAAAAATAATTTCATCCGTGCTAAATGTTCCCAAATCTCCAACTCGAATTCTTCTCGCTCCTTTTGGCACCTTGCCAAAAATTTTTCTAACGACTTTACCTCATCATCCTTCCCTCCTCTTTTCTACTCTGATGGCTCTGTAACTATTTCTTCTACTGATAAAGCAGATCTCTTTGTTCAGACTTTCTCCTCCAATTCTACCTTAGATGATTCCGGTGCTGTTCCTCCATCACTTCCCCCCTCAGACTTCCTCTTGACTGGCATTAAAATTTTTTCAGCTGATGTATTTTCTGCCATCACTGGCCTCAATATTAACAAGGCATATGGGCCTGATGGAGTCCCTCCTGTTGTCCTCAAAAACTGTGCTTCTGTGCTTACACCCTGCCTAGGTAAACTCTTTCGCCTTTGTCTGTCAACTTGTACCTTTCCTTCTTGCTGGAAGTTTGCTCTCATTCAGCCAGTCCCAAAGAAAGGTGACCATTCTCAACCCTCTAACTATCGTCCAATTGCTTTAACATCCTGTGTCTCAAAAGTTTTTGAATCAGTTCTTAACAGAAAAATTTTAAAGCATCTTTCCTGCCACAACCTTCTTTCTGATCGTCAGTATGGGTTCCGTCAGGGACGCTCAACTGGCGATCTTCTCACCTACCTTTCAGACTCCTGGTCATCCTCCTTTCGGGACTCTGGCGAAAGCTTTGCCATTGCACTTGACATCTCAAAGGCTTTCGATCGAGTCTGGCATAAATCTTTGATTTCCAAACTGCCGTCCTACGGTTTCTATCCTTCTATCTGTGCCTTCATCTCTAGCTTCCTTTCTGGTCGTTCTATAGCGCTGTTGTACACGGCCATCGTTCTTCTCCTAGACCTATCAACAGTGGTGTTCCTCAGGGCTCTGTCCTATCACCAACTCTTTTATTCATCAATGACCTTCTGAGCTGTACATCTAACCCTATCCACTCATATGCTGATGATTCCACCCTTCACCTTTCCATTCGGTTCCCACAACGTCCATCTCAGCAGTTACTTCAGCAAACAAGGGATGACGCTATGGCACACCTAATGTCTGACTTGGCTCATATCTCTGATTGGGGTAAAAATAATCTTGTTATTTTTAATGCATCAAAAACTCAGTTCTTACACTTTTCAACACGACAAAATCTTCCTCAGGATTACCCACTAATGTTTAATAATGTCCAGCTCAGTCCTGCATCATCCTTGAACATGCTAGGGGTTTCATTCTCTCGGGATTTGTCTTGGAAAGAACATATTACATCTCTTGTGAAATCTGCTTCCAAGAGATTAGGTGTGCTGGGCCGACTCCGAACTTTCTTTACCCCTGCACAGATGTTGACCTTGTACACGGGTTTTACTCGCCCGTGTATGGAGTACAACTCTCACACATGCAGTTCTTCTCAATAGGGTGGAGTCAAAGGCTTTTCGTCTCATTAACTCTCCTCCTCTTACTGATTCCCTTCAACCTTTGTCTCTTCGCCGCACTGTTGCTTCTTTATCTCTCTTCTATCGCTACTTCAATGGTCACTGTTCCTCTGAACTGTCTGCTTGCATCTCGAAATGAATGGATCTTGAATTTGGCTCTCTTTGGTATTGTTTTTACTTTTTCTTGGAAGGAACAGTATGCGGGCCCTGGCCTTTGGTTCCTTCTTCTGTGCATTAAAAAAAAAAAAATGAAAAAGGTGAATGCCATTGATTTGTTTGAAAGATGATTTCCATAATGATTTTCATGTCTGACCTGTTTTCAGCATGCTGTAAAGTGGTAAAAAATTCCCATTATTGTTAATCATAATTTCCTGCTTTTAATTTAATTTTTTCATGCATGGTTACCACTAGTATTGAAGTGCACCAGTTGTGAAAAAGTGAATGCCATTGATTTTCATGTCCGGTACCTAAACAAAGCTGCCAACTCAGTGAACAGCTGTGCCTAACTTACCTGAAATTCATTCTTTTGGAGGTTAAATTTAAATGAATTCATGCTTTGTGTTCATTATTTTAGTGCACTAGCTGTGAAAAAGGTGTATGCCAATGAATTTCATGTCCGGTCCTAACCTAACCTAACCTAACCTAACCTAACCTAACCAAACCTAACCTAACCTAACCTAACCTAACCTAACCTAACCTAACCATTTTTCTGGTAACAGTTTACATCATTTACTGTATTTGATGCTTTGTATCCAATTATTTAGTGCATAAAATGTGAGAAAAGGTGATTTCCATGTCCGATACTTACTTACACTATGGTGGCAAGTTCTGAGCACCTATGCCTTACTCACCTCTAAGTCATAATTTTTTGGTTAAAATTCAATTAATTCGTGCTTTATGTGCATTATTTATGTGAAAGGGGACCTAAATAAGTGCTATGCATGTCTGGCAAGGAGGTAGGAAGGTGGTTTTCTGATTTAGGTTAGGTTAGGTTAGGGTCAGGAATGACCGGTGCTGGAGCTTCAGGGCCACTATCTGGACAAGACCACTGTCTGGACATGCCTTTGGCACTGTTACGCCGGATAGTGGAGGGATTACTGTATAGGCAGAAGGGTAAGGTGTAATTGGGAAAGGCGACGATGGGGGGGGGGGATGATAAGCTTGGCCTTCAGAGTGTGGAAAGCAGAGACTGACTCGTCCGTCCAGGTGAAGGGTTCGCCCTTTTTGGTCATGTCATGGAGATGCTTGGCAATGTCAGCAAAGCCTTTCACAAATTGCCAGTAACAGGAGGTTAGCCCAGGGGGGAGGTCTACGATCGCACGCAGCTTGTTGGGGCTGGGTGATATTCCTTCCTTGGAAATAATGTGACCCAGGAAGGCAATGGATTGTGCCACCAGGACGCACTTGGATGGTCGGAACTTTAGCCCAGCTTGACGGATGTGGGAAAAGACCTGTTTGAGGCAATGGAGGTGGTCGGCCCAGGTGTGGCTGAAGATGATGATGTCGTCCAGGTAGGCTAGGCAGGTTTCCCAGGTGAGGCCACTGAGGATGGACTCCATAAGTCAGGAGAAGGTGGCGGGAGCGTTTCAGAGTCCAAAAGGAAGTACATTAAATTCGTAATGTTTGCCATTGCTGGTTGAGAAGGCTGTCTTTCCCCGGTCATCGGGATGGACCGGAACTTGCCAGTATCCCGACTGTAAATCTAGGGTAGAAAACCATGACGCCCCGTACAAGGAGTCATGGGAGTTGTCTATCCAGGGTAGTGGAGTGGCGTCCTGGGTGGTGACGTCGTTGAGTTGTCTATAGTTCACACAAAACGCATGGTCCCATCTTTCTTTTTGACGAGAACGATGGGGGAGGAACGGGCTGGTGGAAGGCAAGATAACACCAGCATCTAACATTTCCTGGACCTGCCAATCTTCTTCAGCTCACTGTCTGGGGTTCTTCCGCCTGGATGGTTGGCGAATGGGTGGTCCTTCCATGTGGATCTCATGGGTCAGGTAGGTGGTGTGGCCGATGTCTGTTGGTGCTGATGCAAATAGGTCCTGAAAGTCCAGGAGTAGATGTCGGAGGGTGTCTACTTGATGTGGGGACAGGTGGGGAGGTAGGGGGGGCAGAGG
>JAGKTI010007613.1:16566-36250 GCA_018397915.1 Birgus latro
GGGGGGGGACTGGGGGGAGGGGCAGGAGGGGGGGGGGGGGGGGGGGAAGAAGGTGGGGGATAGTAAGCAAGCGGAGTGGGCTGCGGGTGGTATGGTGGGGGAGAACAGGATGGAGATTCCGGTGGATCGATTTAGATGTAACCAGGCTTCATGGTGAGGGGGAATTGTTAGGGCGGAGGTGATGGTAGCGGGGAACGTGGGGTGGGGGGGTTGGGGAGGTGGAGGGTAGGGGGGTGAGGGCAGTGGGGGAGGTGGGATAGAGGGTGGGAGATGGGGTATGCACGTGCATAGAGGCTGGGGGCTGGGGGCTGGAGGCTTGTTGAACTGAAGATGATGCTTCCAGTCAATGTTGGCTTGTAATTTCTGAAGTAAGTCCAGGCCCAGGTAGCCGTCGTATGCATGACAGGTTGAATCAGATATGATGAACTGGTGTTGTGCAGAGGCTTACTGGTGAGTATCTGCATGTAGGGCTTGGGTCTCCCCACAGATGAGCAGTGGGCCATCTCCAGTGTCCACAAGGTGAGGTGAGGTGGGGAAAAGCGGGCCGAAAGCCAAATGGTGACGGGAGTAGAAATGATTATAGAGGCAGGATCTAGCCGGTCCCGTATCGACAAAAAGCCTTGCCTTTACCCCATTCAGTCTCTTCTTGTTACAGACTGGAGGGCGGTATTTCTGTGAGGTGGCCTCTTGCCACCATGGGGAGGTGCGGGAGCGGTACTAAAAATCCAACTGCTGGGGTGCTTCGTCATCGTCAGGCTCCGTTTCCCCGCGATCAGTACAGGGGGTTGCTGGGGTTTCCTCTTCGATGCCCTTGTCGTCCAGGGAGGAAACCTTAGTACCCCTGGGTGGCCGTTTTCCATCAGGCAGCCTTAAGCTGCTCTCGTATGTCGTGGAGTGGGCATTTGTGGCTGCATGCCGTGAATTCCCACAGGTTGATAGAGATTAAGTTGGCCTCCCTGGGGTTGGTGCATTTCCGTGTATGGTGGGCCTTTGGGATGGAGGGCGCTGGTGGAGGGTTTGGTCGGGCTGGAGGTGGCCATGGGTTGTGGGATGGCGCTGTTTTCTGAGTAGGAAAATTGCTGATGACGCCAATCTGTTGCAGGGAGGAACGGGCAGCTAGGAGATGACGTATGAGTTGGATATCTTTGTCCAGGTCTCCTGTCTGGTCATATGTGGTGAAGTGCTCCTTGACAGCACTGGGGAGGATCCTGACCAGGGTGTTGAAAGTGTGTTGTTCCCAGGTTGATGCATCACACTCCGGGTATGTGGCGGTGACGAGTCGCCTGGCCTGGACGAGTGTGTCGTCGAGGATGCCGTCGTATGCTAGGGAGTCGAACTGTGCTAGTGCCACGACTTTCCCTAGAGAAGGGGTGACTGCTTGAGTCGCTGGTTGAGTGAAGTCTGCCCATATTAGCTCCGGGATGATCTTGGGTGCAATACTGGCTACTACTGTGCCCAGGTTTGGCAGGGTCACTGCTATCTTCTGCCTGTCCATCTCAGACCCTATGTCCAAGAGTGGCTTGCCTATCTCTAGGTATGTACAGATGTCATACTGCCCAGGGTCAAATTTCGGTAGGTTTGGTGGCCATTTTGTCGTGTTTTCCCTTCGTTCCTTGTTGCCACCTACTGGGTCACACCACCGCTGGCCAACAGTGTTATGTGAGGAGTTTAAGGCCCAACTGCTTGTGCCTTAAATACGGCACCTAGAGTGGGGTCCTCTTTTTATACCGGGTTAGGTATAATAGCAGCTCAAGGATCTGGGCATAAAAACTCTGGGCAAACAACCTTACACATATATTACCTTATTTGAATACAGCTGAATACAATACTAGACAATATGACACACAATACTATAGAGAGTAGTACAAGCACCTCAGACAGGATCGGAGGAATCTGTGTGGGGTGGTGTAGCCTTGGGCTGCTACAGGTGCTGGCCGGTGTTGTGGAGGTCCTGTCTGGCAAGGCAGCCGTCATACAGTGGCACAGGACTGCTGCTGGGGAGGCATAGTCTTGGGCTGCTACAGGTGCCTGCCCGGCGTCGTGGAGGTCCCGTCAGGTGAGGCGGCCTTTGTCTGGTGGTACGGGACTACTACTGGCAGTCGGGTCGTCCGGGGTTGGCTGTGGGGCGGCATGGTGAGGTGCCCGCCACTGAGGCGGACCTTAAGGTCGGGCCTCTGGACTGGGCCCAAACAGGGAGAGTAGGTACACTTGTCTGCACCCACTGTCAAGTAGGACGTCATCTGGCGGGGTAGGGGAGGTCTCGTCTCGATGTCCCGGGGCTGTTCCGGTGGGTCCGAGGGCTGCGGTCTCTCACTGGTTGGGCCTGCATCTGGTGGGGTCAGCAGCATCCTCCTCCTGAAGAGTCCGTCAGAGGTTGGTGTTGCCGGGGAGCAGGTTGTAGAGCTCGGACCCCGGGAAATACCACGGGGCCTTGCCAGACCTCCTTCAGGGGTTGCTCCTCCAGAGAAGGGTCTCTGTGTGGAGTGAGGGTGAGGGTCCCGCTCTGCCACAGGTGGAGGTGGGCGAGCAAAGGAAGTCCTCAAAGAGGGAAGGTACAGGGGTAGGGGGCGAGGGGCGGCACGTAGCCATTCCCTCCTCTGCATGGCTAGAGGCCATTGCCAAGTCCCCTAGAACAGCAGGTGCGGAGCGGCGAGTGGCTGTCTCCTGCCTAGTGCGGCTAGAGGCTGTCACTGGGATTCCGTACTCCTGATGGACTGCCAGCGGAATGTGGCTGCAGGCCGTCAAACACCTGCTGGTGTGGCTAGTGGCCGTCACCGAGTTGTCATGCCCTAAGGAGACTGTACCCCTAATGCGGCAGATGGCCATCACCAGGCTGTGGGTGCAGCTAGCGGCTGTCACCGGTCTCCTTTCCCTGTGGGACAGCAGACGAGGTGCAGCTAGTGGCCGTCACCTGTCTACTGGTGCGGCTTGGGGCTGTCACCTGAGCCCCGTTCCCCAGGGGAACTGCAAGAGTAATGCAGCTGGTGGCCATCACCCTCCTGCTGGTGCAGCTAATGGCTGTCACCCTCCTGCTGGTGCGGCTAATGGCCGTCACCAAGTTGCTGTCCCCTCCCAAGGAGGCAGCTGAGGTGCGGCTAGTGGCCGTCACCTGCCTGCTGGTGCAGCTTATGGCCTTCACCGAAAGCCTGTCCCTGGGAGGTCTAATTAACAAGGAGCGGTGAGTGGCCATCTTCCCCTGGGTATGCCTGGTGGCCGTTACTTGGTCCTGCTGAGGGAGGGTAGCACCTGCAGAGTGACAGATGGCAGTCTCGTCCCTGCTGCGGCTGGTGGCCATCACCGAGGTGCTGTCTGGGGCTATGGAACTAGCCCCACCCTGAACCTGAGGAGCACTGGCCTGGCTGGAGTGTAGTGTGATGTTACCGCACACTCCGTTGGTGTTGGTTTCAGGCAAGACGGGCATAAGGTAGTGGGGGAGACAATCCCCTGTAATCCTGATGTCGTGCACTCCTTCTCAGCCTCCCTGTTTTTCCCTCCTGGGGTGGGGGTCACACCTCTGTCATACCTTCATGGATAGGGGACTAAGCTTTAAAAGCCATTCACTGCTGAAGGAACACCTATGTTGACAGACAAGCAGGTAGTTCCTAGTCAGTAAGTGGGAGGTTGATGTGGGAGTGGAGGTAGTATAGAGAGCTGGGGCAAGGAATGAGGGCTGAGGTAGAAAAATGAGTGTAGGAATGGAGATGAGGGGCAGGAGTGGAGGGTGGAGTGGGGTTTGGAGGATGGAGTCAGGGATGAAATAGTAGGAGTAAAGGGATGTGAGGTTGTGGAATGGGTTAAAGTCTGGGTAGAGTTAGGAATGGGGGGGGGGGTCAGTTGATCACTGGGCCAGTTGGTCTGTCTGGGTAGTTCGGTCTGTGGGTGGATCTGTTAGTCAGTCGGTTGGTTGGTGGGTGGGTCGGCCGGTTGGTGGATGGGTTGGTGGGTAGGTGGGTTGGCAGGTGGGTCAATGTGTGGGTAAGTGGGTTGGCGGGCAGGTTGGTGGGTGGGTCGGTGGCTTAACTAGGGATGGGGGAGTGTAAAGAATATATTCGGATTCAGGGAGTCTGACGCACTGATTTTGCCGGTTGAGGACATGTGGAATTGGTAACACTGTGCGATGCTTTAGGGTGGTGATTGGTCAATTCCCGTTGTGTTTGAACATGCACCAAATTGACTTTGTATTCTAATCAAGGCCCTCATTTATTTGTAAGATACCAGATAATACGATACAAATTAAATCATTAGAGATAAACCTGAACAACACTGATAACAAAACTAAGTAAAGATGCAAAAGGACACATACGGATAACAGTCAGCGACTTACTTGTTTAAATTCATTTAATTATGTTGGATTTCATTCACACTGCACCCGGTTTAATTATAGCACATAGTTCAACTATTATTTTCTCATGGTGTTTGCTTTTATCTTACTTTCCTTTCGTCCACCATTAACAAGAATTCGGTTCATGCTATAGTGATGTAGTTCATTACTTTCCCTGCCTCTCTCTGTCAAGGGGACATAGATACATCATGCTTGAGGAAAGGGTGCATGGTGGCCAGGGATAGGTTGTCCGTCTTCTGTCTGTATGTCTGTCTGTTATGATACATACTTGAAATACGCACCCATTGAGGAGGCCCCACCGACAACAAGACCCCCACCCTACGAGGAGACCACAGGAAGGTGACCATCACTCTATGAGGAGACCACGGGGAGGTGCACCTACCTTCCGTGCTACACTGGCCCACATCCCCCGCTACCATATGTCCCTCTTCCACCCAGCCAGACCTACGGGAAGCGAGCAGTCTGGGCACACTACTCTCTCGCCAGGGCAGCCATCGCCAGATTTGGGGTGGGACTTGTCACAAGACAGTCCCACATAGGCCCTCAGCAACATCCACCAGATCTGCAAAACAAGGGATAACGACTGCTGGTCTTCCTAGCCCTACTAAACCCCAAAGGAGCAGCGGTGCAGTAACTCCCACTGAGTTTACTGCAGAGGGAGTGACCACCTGTCCTCCCTCTTCTGCCACCCACCTACGGGAGCCGGGGCATGGCTACATCCACCTGACTAGCCGCCATGGGAGGGTCCACCTGACCTCCCCTGCCTATTGTCCCAGGAAAGGGGGCAGAGCCTTAGCAGCATCTGCCAGATCTGCCATAGAGGAAGCGTCCACCAGATTCTCCTCGGCTGCATTCCCCGCCCCCCCCCCGGCAGCAGGACCGTGATAGTGGCCACCTGTCATACCAGACGGAGTGTCCACCTGACCTCCCCATCCTGCTGCCACTCCAGGAGCCTGGGCAACGTCCACCAGACTTGCCAGACGGATGGAGCTTCTCCTGAACCTCCTTCTGCCCTGGAGTGAAGTTCAGCCAGTGCCCACCAGGTCTGCCACGCAAAGGGAGCAACCACCTGTTCTCCTTCCTCCACCACCTCGGAGCTCCCTCCAAGGGACACATCCCTGGCTCGGCCCACCCCTCAGAGTCTGAGCAAGACGTCCCTCACCCTCCCCCTAGTCCACCCAGGGCGGAGATTGCTCCCCTACAGGGTCGCTCTGGCCGGACGTCTGGAGCGGACCTGTCGTGGGTATCCTGTCGGTGCAGCTGTCCCCTCCATGTCCCCAGATGCTGATGGACTCCCCGGGACCGAGCAGCCACAGGCAGATCCTGACAGCCTCTCCACCCCTGCGAGACTGCAGCCCCAGCCATCGAGGGGCGTGGCGTCGACCCCGGGTCTGACACAGCCCGGACCCTCCTACAGGACACCCACCACCTCCAAGGGCCGACACAGAGCCACCCGCCTCCTCGCCTTGTTTGGCCCTAGTCCTGAGGGCCACCCCACTCCCGAGGACACTGCTACGAGAGGCTCAAGAGGGCCATCCACCACGCCTCCCTGCCGCCCACACTGGGTGACCCTCCACTCAGTCTAGAAGCGCACCTCTGACAGCCTGCCACCCACACCCGGCTGTTCCCTGAACTTCCCAGTGTTAACTATGCCAGACTGTGAGTTGACCTTTGGTGTTTATAGAACTATCGGCCTATACCCTCACCAGGCTGCCTTCCTGAACGTCTCAGTGTAAACATGTGTTAAACTGTGCATAGCCCTGTGTTAAGATTCAGTGCCTTCCCTGACAAACTCTATGGTGAATCTATGTTAACTCGTGTGTGTGTGCCCCCCTTGTGTCAAAATTCAGTATTACTAAGTTCTACTCCCCCCCCCCCTAGTAAACCTGTTAAACTGTGTATTTTCCATAAGTCCTGAGACCCTATATTCTAAAGCCCAACCTTCAATGAACTTGTGTTGTGTATATCCCCCCTACTGAGGTTCAGCATTCTGAAAGGTGATCTTGTGTTAGACTGTGCATGTTACATGTCCCGAGGTTCAGCACCCTTAAAGGTGAACTCGTGTTAGACTGTGTATGTTACATGTCCCGAGGTTCAGCATCCCTAAGTGCGACCCCCTATGTGAACAGGTGTTAAATTGTGTGCTCCCTTTGTATAGAGGCTAAGTGTCTGTGAGCCTGTGATAAGTTGTGCATTGCCCTCCCCATCACAGACATTCAGTGATTGTGAGACTTAAGGCCCTAAAGGTGAACTTGTGCTATTACTTTGTGTCACCCTCGAATGTACTGTAACTGTTTGTAAGTGCCACATATATCGTGTAATACTGTATGTCGGTTTATGGTAATATACGTGTAATACTGGTTAGCCTGTGTTTATGCCCTGTTCCTTTGTTGCAAGCTCTTGTCCATCCTGAACTAAAGGAACCCAAGACTTCTGCCTGTGGCTTAGAAGCAAGAAGTTGCCTCTAAAACACAGAGCATAACACTGGTGGATAGCGATGGTTCTAGATCCAGCAAAGAGTGACAAGGAACCAAAGGGAAAGTACCAAAAATGGCTTCCAAACCGCACATACAACTACCTAAATTTGACCCCGAACAATATGACACTGACATGTACATAAGCATGATCAAACCCTTACTGGACATAGGGTTTGACCATGACAAGGAAAAAATTGTAGTAACCCTACTACTTGTAGGTAAAATAGTCTCCTGCATCGCTGCAAAACTCGTCCCACAACTAACATGGGCGGAATTCTGACAGATCGCAACCCAAGCGGTCACACCACCATTAGGAAAGGTCGTCGCCCTCTCACAACTTGATGCCCTTACATACGACGGTAACCTGGATGACACCCTCATCCAGGCCAGGCGACTCATCACTGCCACTTACCCGGGAGCCGACACTGCTACCCGGAACCAACATACCTTTAATACCCTCCTAAGGATCCACCTCAGTGTCATCAGGGAACATTTCACCATATATGACCCTATGCGAGATCTAGATATAGACATCCAGTTGGTTCAGCGCCTCCTTGCCGCCCGCGCCACCCCGCAACACATCGGGGCTGTAAGCCGAGTCTCGACCCACAAACCTCCCCAACCTAAACCGCATTTTTATGAAGTCTTGTTAGTACATTTGCATGGTAAGCTGTGACATCACGCTTTTAATGAGTTGCCAGACAGTACCATAATAATTTGTCGTCTAGTAATGCTCACAGAAAACGTGCAAAGGTAATGGGTTAATTATGATACTCCTATATGTAGTGAGCATACTGATGATTGAAAGACTTATTTTAATAATAATCATTTACACCCTACATNATATATATATATATATATATATATATATATATACAGTAGGCGCGGAAAGTGTTGACGCCATCTTAAAAAAAGAAAACATTCTTGTGGTTAGCAAGGAGAAACAAATAAATTAACACTCACCATTGAATTTAGTATTTACTGGCATTCCCCTTCACCTTTATTATCTTCTTAAGGCGTCTGGGGAGACTGATGGCGTAGTTTTGCAGAACAGACGGACTAAAACTGCTCCATAGCTGCAGCCTCAAGTTTAGGCAAAGATGATGTGTCCATACTACGCAGCTGCCGCTTCATGTGCGCCCATAAATTCTCAATGGGATTGATATCTGGGCTGTTTCCGGGCCAATCTCGAATAAAGGGAACCTCACAGTCTGTTAGCCACTGTTTCACTGACTTTGCAACATGTGCAGGGGCAGAATCTTGCATAAATACTCTTGCCTTGGTTTTATCAAAAGAGTCACTTAAAACATCACATAAGAGCTCCAAATAATTGTTCTGGTTCACTTTTTCATTTGCAGGTAGAATTACCAACCTACCAACACCATAATATGTAAAGCAGCCCCAAGCCATGAGTGAGGCTGGGTATTTAACAAACTTGGAAGTGTACTTAGGATCCAGGGGGTCACTGCCTGGTTTGCGGTACACTCGTGATGAAGGGGTACCAGTGACAGTAAATGTTGACTCATCACTCCAAAGCACAGTTTTCCATTGCTCCTCACTCCAGGCAAGATATTTCTTACAAAAATTTACTCTCTTTTTCTTCTGAAGTGCAGTTAGCAGTGGTTTTTTACGAGCACAAAAACTCCTGTAGCCCAGATCGTCATGCAACAGCTGCTGCACACTTCTGACAGACACATCTGCCAGCAACTGTGGGTTCTTTTCTTTTAAATCCCGTGCTGTTAGCCTTGGATCCTTGCTAACTTGCCTTGAGATCAGCTGACGGGTCCTGAAGGTTGTCTTACGAGGTCTCCCAGGCTTGGGAAGTGGAGTGGGAGGAATGGCCTCCCCACTGTCCTTGAACCGCTTCACCAGTCTCTGCACTGTCCTCAGTCTAACACCATCTGATCTGCAATTAATGGGAGTTTGTGGCCAGCTTTGTATAAAATAATCACTTCCACACGTTTGTCCTTGCTTGTGGTTACTTTAGGCATGATGAGAATGTGGTAGGTAACCAAATAACTGTGTTATTTGAGTCAAAACATGCCCTCATGGTGCATCACACACAGAGACAATCTTCCTTCTGTGGCTGCCCAGACATTACTGAGCCTGCTCCTGTGGTGCCAAACCTATCAAGCAGGGTTGCCAGCTCCCGTTGAAAAAGCATCAGCTCATTTCGCATCACAGGGGAGGGTAGTACCGACCCTACTTCACTTAACGCGAAAAAGAATGATGTCGGCAAAAAAGCGTCAATACTTTCCGCGCCTACTGTATATATATATATATATATATATATTTCGAAAACTGAAAGTCGTCTGTGTTTCTAGCCAAACACATTTTTCTAAATCATTATGTAATCTGAAACTCTCCTCAGGCTGGTAGTATTAAACTACCTCTTCGCACGAACAACCTCTTTGTCGCTCCAGCCGTAGTTTTAAAGCGAAGAGGTTCCTTGTGCGGTGCGTGAAGAGGTCTTTCGGGGTTAAAAGTACTGGAATATGAAGCAGGAGCATCACCCACCTCTTCCCAAATATCTTCGTATCTTATTTTATGCTGATACCATATTCATGTAAGTAGTTAGTAACTTAACATTCACGAAATGTATTTGCAATTTTTTAAAATGTTCCTTATCATTTCTTTTGAGTGATACTGTCTTTATTTATAGATTTTTAGGAGACGGGTGTTACCCGTTTATGATCAAACTACTGCTGCATGCTGTTACGGACGTGTATATTAAGGTGCACTCTTAACCCTTAAATTAGTCACCAAAAGGGGTAAGGTAAAGATGACAAGAAGACTAACTTAACTTTAATGTACACTATAACACACACATCCGGTAAGATTCCGGGTTCGTTTTACAAAAGGAAAAAAAAATGCACACATAGCTCTGCGTAATACAGATATAAACTAGGTACTCTTACCTAAACAGATCACAACTCAGTGGAGCGTAGGTACACAAACAATACTCACAGATACCTAACACGAATGGCTTGGAGACAGGGTAAAAACTAAGTATAAATCACACACAAGTGTAGGTGACGAATAAATTATACAAGTGTAGTTGGAGTAGCAAATAAACTAATAAGGGTGCAAAACAGTGTCTTTTGAAATTAACGTCACGTATTAAGCAATAAGAAACTTTGAGGGAAAGTGTAATAATATGTGACAAACAAAGTACGTGACCGTACAAAGACGTCTGAATGTGTCTCTTGAAAAATTACTTTAAAAGTGACGCTCTCTCTGCTAGATTGAGCTTATAAAAGGTCGTATCTCCGCCCCTTTCGGTTATTTAGCCATTAGGTGTTTAGAATAATAATCTCCAGCCACTCAAACAGTACTAGTACCTCATACGACCGATGAGGGCCTCACTCAGCTCACCCATAGCCAATTACAAGCCATCAAGAAAGTCAGAGAAAGATTTGGCATATTTTGATTGGCAGTGACTCTGAGAATACGCTCCGCCCCTCGTAGGCTTTACCCTACTTTCTCACGGACAGGAGCAGTTAAACTGGGAAATAGGATCTTTGTGATAATCTTCTAATCTGTTTCCAGTAAAATTTTGACCGCTGGGTACACACAGTGACCCTTTGTCCGACCCACCAGGTCAGAAACACGATATGAAAGGATTAACTGATTTCTCAGCGGCTCCTTTTATCTGGACACGTATCATCTCCCTCTCCTGCTTCTATCACACAACTGGGGTATCTACACCAGTAACATCTCCCTTCCTGAGAGGAGAAATTTTCCAAGGGAAATTTCTGGACATTTTACAAATTAAGTTCTTGACAGGTAATCTGCTAGAACATTTTCGACCCCATGTACATGTCTTACATCAAGGGAGTATTCTTGCAAAAATAGGACCCAGCGGATCAATCTAAGATTCTTGTCCTTAAATCGGGACAAATATTTCAGAGGATGGTGATCAGTGTACACTACAACATCACCTGACCCTGGACCAACATATACAGAAAAGTGTTGGAGGGCAAGTATTAGTGCAAGGAGTTCTTTCTCAATAGCTGAATAATTCCTTTGGGCTTTATTGAACTTTTTGCTGAAATAGCACACAGGCATCTCAAAACCCTGATCATTATCCTGTAGCAAAACTGCACCAGCCCCTAGACCACTAGCATCAACAGCTAATTTAAGAGGTTTGTCAAAATTGGGAGCTTAAAGCACTGGGTGACTTGATAGGATGGCTTTAACTTTTGAATAGGCATCCTCACATTTTGGCTTCCACTCATACTTGACTCCTTTTCTTAACAAATCAGTGAGGGGAGCTACAAGATCAGAGAAGTCAAAGCGTCGGTAGTACCCTACCATACCCAAGAATCGTTGCAATTCTCTCTTATTTTTGGGTTGGGCAGAATTTACTATGGCCTGAACCTTTACATCAGGTGGACTCACTTGGCCTAAGCCAACCACATAACCTAGGTACTGCACTTGAGCCCTTACCAATTCACATTTAGGTAAATTAAGCACTAAATTAGCAGAGGACAATCTCTGCAACAAGGGATATAGTTGGCTCAGATGTTGTTCCCAAGTATTGCTAAAGATTACATCATCATCAATGTAGGTTACACAACCATCCAAACCCTGGGTGAGATCATTCATCAGCCTTTGGAAGGTGGCAGTAGCATTCTTCATACCACAGGGCATGGCTTTACATTTATAAGTACTGCCACCAGCCACAAAACAAGAAATTTCTTGGGCCCTTTCTGTGAGAGGGACTTGCCAATATCCCTTCATCAAATCCAACTTGGTTAAGTACTTAGCAGTGCCAATAGCATCTACACAATCATCTACTCTAGGTAGTGGGTAGGTGTCCGTTTTCGTAAGAGAGTTAACTTTACGGTAATCAATGCAAAGACGATGGGACCCATCGGGTTTAGGAACCATTATGACCGGGGAGCACCACTCACTTAGACAGGGCTCGATTAACCCTTGCTGCAACAGGTAGTTCAGTTCCTCCTGGATGATGGTCTGCTTCGAAAGACTAGCCCGGTAGGGTGACTGCTTCCCAGGACCAGCATCTCCAACGACCACATCATGCTGTGCCACATCCGTCCGTCCTGGGGTGTCCCGGAAGACATCAGGGAACTTGCTGAGAAGTTCAACCAGCTCGGCACGTTGCTTTGCAGTCAAGTGGGAGAGTTTATCTGCCAGCGTACTCCAAGCGCACTGGTTTCCTCTCCAACTGGTCGTCTGGTCCAACGTCAAAGGGCAACCCTCGTCCTCCGCCAACTCGGTAGCCACCACCACACACGCAACCTTAGGGGGGTCCACGTCTCGCCTGTGGTACTCCTTCAACATATTGATATGGCACAGTCTCCGTTCCTTCCTCCGGTCTGGGGTTAAAATGACATAACTCACTTCACCTACCCTCTTCTCAACCACATAAGGACCCGCAAAACTTGCCTGCAGAGGCTGACCATGACTAGGTAGTAAAACAAGGACTAAGTCACCCAGGTTGAAGATCCTGTTCCTAACTTTCTTAGCGTGGTCATACCATCTCTTCATCTTCCCCTGAGATAACTCTAAGTGTGCCCTGGCTACTTCCATGCTATAGGCCAATCTTTCTTTAAATTTTAACACATAGTCTAACAAGTTAATTTGATCATCATCCTTGACCCACTGTTCTTTGAGACTGAAATGGGGAGTAGCCTAGACTCACTTGGTGCCTCTCTAGTTGCAAACAGTAAAAAGGGCAAACACTTGTCCCATTCCTTTTCATCAGCACAAAGCTTCTTGAGCATGTGTTTCAAAGTTTGGTGATACCTCTCTAATGCACCCTGACTCTGAGGATGATATGCTGTAGATGTGATCTGGGAGATGCCTAACTCCTTAAGGATTTGTCTGAACAGTCTGGAATTAAAATTACTGCCTTGGTCTGATTGAACTTCCTTAGGGAGTCCAAAACGGGTAAAGAAGGTCTGCATCTCTTTTACAACCAATTTAGCTGAAATATTCCTCAAGGGAATGGCTTCAGGATATCCAGTGGCCATGTCTAACATTGTGAGGATGTACTGGTGGCCTGAAAAGGTTTTAGGCAAAGGACCAACAAAGTCCACAAGGACTCTAGTGAATGGGACCTCAAACACAGGTAGAGGAATCAGAGGAGCCGCAGGGATCGGCTTATTACTCTTACTGACTTGCTGACAGGTGTGACATGACCTACAGAACCGTGCGACATCTCAACGGATTCCAGGCCAATAAAAATGCTGCCAGATACGGGAGAGTGTCTTCCTCACCCCCAAGTGACCTGCTAAAGAAGAGTCATGAGCAATGGACATAATTCTTTGCCTATAGGGCCATGGAACTACCACCTGGTGTACCGTCTCCCACTCGTTATCATGAGCAACACTAGGAGGTCTCCATCTTCTCATTAACACGTTGTTTGGCAGTAAATAATAACACTCTCAATTCAGACTCACATTCAGCTTCCCTAACTGTGGAGTCAACTAAAGTGGCAATCTCTGGATCAGATCTTTGCACATCAGCCAATCTTGCATTTATATCAATATGAGGAAAATCATCAATCTCAGAGTCATTCAACTGGGTGAAAAAGGTATCACCAAGCCCAATAACATCATCGGCATTGCCAGTGCCATGACTATCAACATTAGCATGGCTGGCCTTTGCCATCATAGCTCTGGGTACAGCACCCGCGGGAAATACAATAGAATCCAACTCTGTTGTCCTATCCTCACTCAGGGGAGTCTTTGACACACAGGGAACAGCACTTACCTGTCCTCCCACCAAGTCATTGCCCAAAAGGAAAGTGACTCCTTGTACAGGAAGTTGGTCAACAACACCCACACTCACTGAACTGGAGCTTCACCTCAACTAGGGGAACAGATACAAACTCAGCTAGACCCTGCAACAAGACACATTCATTAGAGTCAGCTACATCAACAATCCCCTTCAACATTAGTGACTGAGAAGCTCCTGTGTCTCTAAGTATAGTGACTTCCTTACCACCTTTTCCATCAAGAGAAACTAACCCTTTAGAGATAAAGTTAGCAAATAAATTATTTGTGGAGGAGTCACTTACTGTAATACTTGGGGGAGGACACTCTGATGGAGTCTTATTACCACTCTCACTTGAACCTGATGGCTGCACTGCTCCAGTCTTACTAGTGTTTAACAATGGCTCTACAGGAGTCTGTCTTATCAACCACTGACAGCTCCACTCTGGCCTTATCAACAATTTGCACTTGCTGGGGTGGTGTCTGACTACCGCTAACAATATCTGTGGAAGGCTGCTCTCTGTTGGTGTCAAGAGCTCCCCAAGAGTTTACCAAAGTAATAGGTTTCACATTAAAACTTTTCCCTCGTTTCTTCCAGCACCAATCCTCCCAGTGCCCCATTTTCTGGCAATACTGGCAAAATCTGACCTTTTCTTGACCCTCTGGCATCACTGTCCTCACCTACTTTCGTGGAACTAACATGCTCTGGGGTTGCAACATTTCCACTAGTGTCACTTAACCCTTTCGCACACGGTAAGTTTTATTAAGTTTCATGGCTCACGATTTTACTCCCGCATGCGCTCCGCTGGCAGCCCGCGGTATGCAAATTACATGTATTCTTGCCTCATTTTCGCCACCCAAACCTCAAAATGTTACCCTGAAACTCACATCATCTTATTCGCCAATGTTTGTTCTAGCTGATAAGCCAAAAGAAAAACCAGAAAAAAGTGAATAAAAGTACACAAGGCTGCCATGAATAAACATTTTGGAACGTTGATCTCACTTCCCAACATCGTCGTTCGAGTGTTTTCCATCATACAGAAAATTTTTATTATAAGTTTTGATAGAGAATTTCATTGGCTTTCTATGAGGTATGTCCGGTTGTGATGCGATTTGTAGTTTTCGAGAAAATAGCCAAAAACTAAAAGCCATTTTTGTAAAAAAAAAAATGATTTTTGTTCAGGGAGGTATACTGCAGAAGTTTTCTCGCACACCTTATGTTTTTATTACATAATCTTATGTAGAATTTCATAAGCTTTCTCCTGATACCTTTTCATTTTGGTACGCTTCATAGTTTCCGAGTAAATCACAAAAAACTACATGGTACTTGCGACTGTGGTGCACTTTCGTCATGCGTGCACAATAACCGCCTACGTAACCACAACTTTTCATTAGAGAAATTACATAGTTATGTCCTGTACATATGTAGAATTAACTGATCTTTATCATGGTTCTTACAGGAAATCGATACGTTCAATAATTTTGGAGTAAATGGACGACAAAGATAGAACACTCTTCCTCGCCCGCAAGCGAGATAAAAACGTTCAATTTCCCTGCCTCACGAATACTTACATTTTTTCGCTCGTTACGTTTTATTATTATTTTTTTTTACTCAAATTATACATGAGAAATATCATAAGCTCTTTGATAGTTCTCTCAGTAATGCGACATTTCCACTAGTCTTTTTGCTAAAGCTGAACTTTCTTCCATCTCATATGTGTATATGTAAAAAACAATACTTATTTGTGAAAAAAATATAGAAATGTAGAAACAGGTCAATGTACAAATCAACAAAATATGGATAACTCACTTGCTCCAGAGGTGTTGAGCTGCTGGCAGGAACTTGAAGGAACTGAAGATGAGTTAGGTAGTGTGTGAGTTTTGTGTGTGTTCATGGGTGCGTGAGTGAGTGTGAGTGTGTGTGTGTGTGTGTGTGTATATGCATGTGTGTGTATATGTGTGTGTGTGTGGTGTATTCTCTGTTCCTTGCACCACGTTTGCCTAACACATGCGATGCACACAGTAGATTTCTTCACGAACAATCGCTGCATGACATACGTATATAATGTCATATATGTGTCGCTGTGTGGCGTATTTTCTTGTCTCTGACCATTACGTAACTTTCCGCTGTCAGTCAATTCACGCAATATTTCTCGGTGAACACTCGCTGCACTATTTTATACATATATTTCACACTGAACCATATGCAATATAAAACATTATCACATGATTCCATCCCAGCCTCTTCTGTTATTCCCTTCCCTACTGTATAGCGTAAGAGACCGCCTGTTCCCTTAGCAACTAATGCATATGTCTATATTATCTCTATGGCATAACATAATGCCTACTATGGTAGGTCAGTTATTTCACTATATGTTTCACAGATATAAGTAATGGCTTCACTATAAGGGTAAAATACATCATTTTACGGGCAGGGTGAGTGGAAACCCTGCTATAACAAACCAGACTCAGCCTCTAGGCCTAACAGCTGATAACGGGCCCCAATGCTTTACAAACAATATATCTATGTTCAATAGACACAATCACTTCACAGTATAGTAAAAAACACTGTACAATCACAATATTTCAATAATGGCTTCAGAATCGTGTGGGAAGGGGAAAATGGCGGATTTAAAGGAACAACACAGCATGACCCTGCTGTCTGGCTGCTAGTGGAGCACTGAGATTCTATCACTACGTACAGGCACATAGGAGTCATTGCAGTGTTGCCAAAGTCTTACCTCGGGAGAGACACGTGGCTGCTAGAATGCTACAAAATTTGACGCAAATCGACCGAAAACTTATTTTTTGGTTAATTTTTTCGCGTTTTCACACGATTTGCGGTCCTGTGCTTTGGCACACCACACCACATGAACGCAAATCGCGGTACTGTGCGTGAAAGGGTTAACATCAACTTGCCTTTACCAGAAGAAGGGTTCACAAAAACCACCACACAACTACCACCACCACCACCACCACCACCACCACCGTCTCGACCTCTGTTTCCCACCTGAAGATGGGGCGATGTATGGTCCACAGAGAATAAAGAAAACAGGCATAATAAATATCACATGCAGTATTCTATTAAACTGTTAACGTTTCACATGTAATATTATTTTTGGTTTCGTAGTGATTCTGCCTTGATTTTAGGTGCTTAAGTACATTAAGGTGGTTTGGCCATGGAGAGAGGATGGAGAGTGAGAGACTGACGAGGAGAGTGTACGTGAGTGAGGAGGAGGGAGGGAGAGGGAGGGGGACGCCAAGAATGAGATGGAGAGGTATATGCGAGAAGGGGGTGTGCGCTGGGAGCAAGGAAGTGAAATGGCAGGGGACAAAGCGACATGGAGGCGATTTGTCTGTGGCCGTCACTTACGGGATTAAGGCGTCTGGCAATAGATTGGTAGACAGATAGATAGATAGATAGATAGAAAAAAGATTCAGTCGGGCTGCAGTGAAAGCTTGCATCATTCGTAAGGACTCTCAACAGACCAGAAATTTTTGACCGAAAGTGTAAGTGTACCGAGCGGAATATTAAAGGTGTGATGTGGTGTAGGTGTACTGAATGCAGTGCTACAGGTATGGTGTGGTGTGGTGTGGTGTGGTGTTGTGTGGTGAAGGTGTAACAATACCTCTCCTGTAAGAAGTAAAGGATTGGATTAGGCCTGCGGAGGATACCACTCAAGGAAAAACAAATCGCACCAAAAGCAACTATTCTATGTGGTTAAAAAAAAAAAATCCCTCTACAATTTCCTATATATATGTTATTTCAATGAGAAATTAGTTGTTCGACAGTTATTGATGGACAACTAAGTGCAAGAATGAATTGTTTTGATTTTCGGTCACGAACGTCTTCCAATTTGTGCCTTGTTTACGCAAAAACTATGATATTTACAGCAAAAAAGCATAGAGACAATAATACACAAAATTTTATGGTCTATCATTTTATCTCTATACAATTTTCCCATGTGATGCACCTTTTCTCAGAAAAAACTGAAAATGTAAGAATTACCCTCCATGGGGGAGTTTGCCCCCCAAAATGGGGGTTGCTCAGGTCAGACGGAGGCGAACTCTTTTGGGGTTTGTTTGGATGCCCCTCAGGAGTATCTATGCAAAATTTAAAAACCTTATAAATTTTTTCCCGCTATTTGCTGTCTTTCAAGCTAATTTGACTGGACTATTTCATTGGTTCATGTACACATCTGTTTCCTGTCAGTTCATTCCTAATGAACGTCGGCGAGTCGGTTGCTGCCCCCAGTTTACTCTACAGTTTTGACTGTGGCGGATGTATTGGTGTTTTCAATATTCCTAGAACACATCTTCATTTATCGAGGTAGGGAAATCAAGTGTATTCTGTGTGTGTGTGTGTGTGGAGGGCTGTTTCTAACCCCTTCACTACGATGCCTTCCTCTTAAACTGAACAAAAGCGTCTGCCAGTAATAAAAACGAGAAACGAAAATGGCCTCGCATTCATTTATGAAAATTTTGTCTACCCCTTCCCCTATCTGGGAAGTGTGAAAGAGTATCTGTCTATCTATCTATCTATCTATTGTCATAAGCCCTAATCCCGTAAGGGGTGGTCACAAAAAAATCGCCTCCATGTCGCCCTGTCACCCGCCATTTCACTGCTCTGCTCCCAGCTCACACACCCCTCTCGCATATACCTCTCCACTCCATCCCTCCATCTCATCCTTGGCCTCCCCCTCCACATCACTAACGTACACTTTCCTCGTTAGTCTCTCGCTCAGTGAAGAGGCTGAGTATTACATTTATAAGCTTGTAGTGTTAAAGACATGCCATGAATATAAATGTTGTTAATGTAACTATATAAATATTTAAAGAGCAGGATTGGTTACGAGGTTAATGGCCTTAGATCTTTGCCTCTCTCTCTCTCTGACATGCTCCAGGATACTTGCACTTCGCCCCATCATCATTAGCGTCTCTCCATTTCTATTTTCAACTTGGGTGTCTGGTGGAGATGCAGTTGGACAGTCTCGCCCTCGCCTAATGAGCGTGGGAGCAGCGATCCCCAGATGGCGTACAGAAGCATCAGTGCCAGTGTCACCGAGTTGTGGGTAGACTGCACGGCGCCACAGAGCTAAGGGGGCACACGTCAACACCCACCCCTTCTCATGAGGTGACTAAAGGGCCGCGGGCGGGGCATGGGGGATATACCCCGTTTTCGCAGACAAGTTGGCACCATTTTGGGGCGGAGCGCC
Source organism: Birgus latro (assembly GCA_018397915.1). Classification (NCBI taxonomy): domain Eukaryota; kingdom Metazoa; phylum Arthropoda; class Malacostraca; order Decapoda; family Coenobitidae; genus Birgus; species Birgus latro. The sequence continues at coordinate 35,345 of JAGKTI010007613.1, forward strand.
AATGTCGCTCGTGATCCCCTCGCGAGGACAGCACCTACAAGGACAGCTGCAGCGTGTTATCGCGTGAGGGTGATTGAGTGACACAACAGGCTCCACTCTCTCTCTCTCTCTCTCTCTCTCTCTCAATAAATACATATAAACAAAGCCTGACAAATATAGAAAATTATAATGAGAGGAATGTTAGGTGCAAGTTTTCTCTACCTATCTCTCAATCTATCTACCTATCTACCTATTCTCAATCAATCAATACCTATCTATCTACCTATCTCTCAACCATCAGTCTATCTCCGTACACTTTATGGGTGTGTGTTCCTGCCTTTATTCCAGCGAGGGGCAAGTCTTATAAGGCTCAACCATTGTAAACTCGTGTTGTTGATTTGAAAGCTGAGTTTTGCTGCCCCATCCTTGACGCAATACACTTATGGGATATTTTGGTGTGTGTGTGTGTGTGTGTGTGTGTGTGTGTGTGTGCTAATATCTACTAGAAAACAGGAAACACCATAATGTTTTTCTCTTCCTTGTCACATATAACAAATTACAATTAGCGGTGCCCATGTACGTTTTATAACCATTATGTGCATTTTCCTTTATGTCCATGTACGGGTTTCAGCACGGTCATGTGTACGCGTTAATGCTGCATGTGCACCCGCTTCGGTACTGCACATGGCATAATCTGTACAAAATGCCAATCAGAGGCCTTAGATACCGGGAAAAAATGAAATAAAAGGCTGGACAGTGCAGAGGGGGAAGAAATGACAGGAAACAGGCAATAAAATAAATAAATAAAAATAAAAATCAGGAACAAGCGAACGCAAGGAGTCTCATCCCTGGACAAATATTAAGTGAAAAGCCACACATACCACACTACCATATCACCATACCACACTACCACCACACCACACTACC